>OX402051.1:22346817-22651817 GCA_947859365.1 Archips crataeganus | reverse complement strand
GGATCTGGTCGGGCCCGACGAGCCCCTCGGGCACGGTGCGGCCGCGGCGCTTGTAACCCTGGGTGCAGCAGCGAGGTACGTACGGGGTGCGAGGCGAGCGTGAGGAAGGCGCGGATCTGGTCGGGCCCGACGAGCCCCTCGGGCACGGTGCGGCCGCGGCGCTTGTAACCCTGGGTGCAGCAGCGAGGTACGTACGGGGTGCGAGGCGAGCGTGAGGAAGGCGCGGATCTGGTCGGGCCCGACGAGCCCCTCGGGCACGGTGCGGCCGCGGCGCTTGCGCTCCTGCGTGAGCGCGGTGGCGCGCTCCTGCAGCCGCGACACCACCTCCGCCGACATGCCGATGGGCGCGGCGCCGCCGCCCGCCGCCGCCGCTTCCGCCTGTACAACGAAACACACCCTTACTACTGGATACGACAACTTGTCGCTTATGAAAAAGTAGGAGATTTTTTATTTTTTTGCAGATCGCCGATTTTCGAGTCTCTGCCTCTATTTATGCTGTGCAGCCTTAGTGCTTGTTAAATTTTGCAGATAGGATGCGTCCTGAATTTTGATGCCCACGGTTTTTTTATCAAAATACACCTTCAAACATGTGAATCTGGAAACTTTATTTTTACAGTTGCAAGATACCATCTTGACTTAATGTCCTATGTCTCCTGGATAGGGCAGAAGCCGTCCACAGTACGTCGCCATCTTGAACAGTTTTAAGCTTTGTGTGCAAGAAACCATAGCACTGAATATTTCATTACTTTAAAGTCTTGACAAACAGACAGAGGTAAGTAATACCAAAAAGGTTGTTACGTCAGCATAGCAGCCATGTTTCATTTCAAATGCAAATACATACATAACTGGTAATAAAGTTTAATCTTCGGCATTTATGTGCTTGTTGGCAGAGACCTCCGCAGACTTTATTCCTTCTCGTATTTAACCCACATTGAGTAACAAAAAAACATATAAAAGGCTTGTAGATGTAGAGAAACGTTACCGGGTGGTGAGGCTGCGGCTGCGCGACTCCGGCCTGCGGCTTGAGCGTCGCGAGCGCCTCACGCGCCGCCGTCACTTCTTTGGTGAGGCGCGCGATCACGCGGCACGCCGCGTCGTGCTGGTACAGCGCGTGGCTCAGCTCCTGCGCACACGGTTCACCAATTAGGGGGCGTCCGTTATCCAGGGGGTGAGGGGGTCAAGACAAATCTCTGCGCGGGGAGGAGGTCTGACTGGTCTGAGCAATATCACGTAATTTTTTCTGGCAAAGAAGTGCCAAAATGCGAGAAAATTAGGTTTAATTTTAAAGTTTGGTAAATCTTGTCTCACACATTGTTATAATTATAATAATAGTACATTACTGCAGCGGCCGCGAAATAGGGGATTGCCGGCCGAGTAGTAATAGATGGCCGAGTGTTAACGAGGCCATCTAGAGATACGAGGCCGGCAATCCCTGTTCGTGGCCAAGGCTTGTATAGTGCTTTTCTCAAATAAATCCAAGGAAATGACACGAATGTTCAACTTATATATTCATATTTAATTCAAATTGTTTTTTTTTTGATTCCCGCCAAAATATTTTTTTTCCAGCAATTTATTTGTAAGCTGTTAATGTTTTTGACGCAAAATCTTGAGATGATTTATATTTATTAAAAAATTACGACCTTATTAATTGGTTATTTTAATAAATTGTTAACAATAAACGCCAATCCTTATTTATTTTATTAAATCTAGCCAAGTAAGATATTAAAAAGTAAATTCACAAACTAAATTTTTCTTAATTGGCAGTATGTCATTGATAGTCAATAAAAGAAAATACGACCCACTAAAACAAAAGACAATCTCTTTGCTGGCCTTGGCCAGCAATGTTTGTATGAAATTCCATTATTGTCGTCTAATTTGAAATTAGAACGAATCTTCCTCAACTGCTATACAATGGCATACTTCGTGTTCTATTGTCACGACTATAAGGACCACATTTCCTTGGATGTTTGAGAAAAGTAATAAAACATATTGTGTTTTTTTTTTAATAAATCAACGCATTTAAATACTGAATATTAGCTGACCCGGCAAACTTTGTTCCGCCTTAGACTAGAGGCAAAAACAAATTAAACCCCCTTTAATACCGCCGCACCCCGCATTGTACATCCTCATCGTCGCCGCTCCTTGCAACTGGCCCTCGCCGCTCATGTACTTACATTGCGTCATCCTTTTCCGTGTATGCAGCCGGCGTTCATCGATTTATTAGAAAAAATTAAAGGGTGAACCACCCTTAACATTTAGCATTTAGGGGTATGAAAAATAGATGTTATCCGATTCTCAGAACTACCCGATATTGTATTTTTATTAGGTTTACCTCAGTCAAATTATAGAGTAAATGCTGAATTAGACATATAATCTGAATTATTACTGCTAAATTCTCCAGAATTTTCAAAATTTGTGGTACTTGTATATCAATTTAAGACTTGCCTGTCTGGCGGTCTGGAGTTGCTGCCTCTGGGTGAAAGCGTGCAGCATGAGGGCATCCCACTCATCCTGCATGCTCTTCAGAGTAGCAGGGATGGACGTGGCACTCGGAGGCTTTGGCTTTACTATAGCTGGGGCTGGAAACAATTACTCTGTTAGGGAGAACCTCACTCGGACCTTAAGTTGATAGTCAAATGTTGACATTTTCAGTAGGGTTTTAGGGCTTTATTTTACAACTGACTATTTTACTACGAGACCCGCAAGAAGTTTGATAAAAAGTGATATTCTCAAAAGGAAAAGTGTATTGACTTAACTATTAATACAATCAAAACAAGGTAAATATGCAAGGGGTAAACTCTTAGTAAAAACTTTTTAAATTTTTTTTTTATCCATCCAAGCTTTTCTTGAAAATTGGTTTATTTCTGTATGAGTCTGATGAAATTTGCTATGTAGAGGTATTCAAGGCTAAACAAAGGATCGAGCTAGGTCTTATCTCTGAGAAACACATACTTTCAAGTTTCAACTTGAGCAGAGCCCAGTAGCACAGGTACTCCCATGAACCAGGTACTCTGTTATCAAGTTTACTAATGTTGTTGATTGGTTTAATGTCATAGCATCATGACTTTCAATGAAGCACAAGCTTAGTTCAGTTATAAAGCATTGTCCGCCTCTAGGACCTCCATCAGCAATAGCTCTAAACCGATTATTTATTCCAACATAAATTTTTTACCTAAAAAAGTTAACTGTAAATAGATATGAACTTACTTTTGATCTCTATCAGATCTTCAATGTGCAGCTCCTTGCCGCTGATGGGATCAACGCCATTTTCAATGATATATTTCTCGATGATGCGCCGCTCGAATACCGAACCCGACGATGGTGACACCACCGGCACCTCGGGCACCTCATTTGATACTAAAACCGAAAGTTAGGTTATTGCTCAGATAAGAAACCAAAACATTCAATCCTACTCATCATAAACAACAAATAGATCATGAAAACAATAAATAAAACACATAATGTTACACAAGAATAGTAAATTCACGTTGCAATCAAGCAACGAAAATTAGAGCGTCAACCGGTACGCTTTGTCGACGGATTAATGTGGAACGCTGGTGGTTAAACACTTACTTGCACAGTATAAAGCCATTGCTATTTTGCTTTAGGCTGCACAACTACACAAAAGCAAACAGTAATGATAAATCCAGAATTATTTTCACGTTTTTTACTGTCGCATTCGCTTCTTCCCTCTAGTTTTGACAACTACAAACGAAACGAAAAAAAAATGCGTGTAGCAATACCATAGATAAACCTACGAAATTTAGGTCAAGGTCTAAACGGATAAAATGTTGTCTCGAACAGTGGAAATTTCAAGCTTTCTTGATTCATCCTTCGATGTTTAAGCTTAGTACTTAGAAGGTACTTAGTACGAGAAAGACAAAGAGTATTATCTAATACATATATATAAAAATCTCATGTCACGGTGTTTGCTATCGAACTCCTCCGAAACGGCTTGACCGATTTTTTTTATGCAACTTTTTTCTCTATGTTCAGTAGGTCAGAGAATAAAAATTAATAAATGAATAAATAAATAAATATCACGGGACAAACCTAAAATTCATTTATGTCAGTGACAGTGAAGTGACAGATGAACTTTTTGGTCCAAACCTTTTTTATTTCATAACTAAAGTCCAAGACAGATTCAGCCTTTGAGGAAAGTCAAACAAAGGTCATTTGTATATTTATGAAAATATCCTGAATCATTAAATATTTTTTCGAATCAAATGTCAGAAATTGTTTCAGAACCTCATATCTCGAAATGGTTTTCGAAATAGCACTTAAGAAAAAAAATGAACAATCCCAATTATGGCTCTCTTTAGTTCCTCGATAAAAAACCCGAAGAACCCGCACCCCCCACCCCCCGCACCGCTCCGCACCTCCCGCACACCCGCGTTTGTCCCAAGTCAAGCGTGCCTATAGAAGTTTTTTACTTCAAAAACCCCCGGTGTTTTTGTCAAATATCTTGAAAACGGTGCATCCTACGGCAAAATCAATGAAATTTTCTTCCCCCCTTAAGTGCCCCCGCATCCTCACACCCCCCCTCTACCCCCCCACCCCCAACCCCCGGTGTTTTTGTCAAATATCTTGAAAACGGTGCATCCTACGACAAAATCGATGAAATTTTCATCCCCTTCTGAAACCCCCGCACCCCCTCTCCCGCATCCTCACACTCCCACCTCAACCCCCCCCCAACCCCCCCGGTGTTTTTGTCAAATATTTAGAAAACGGTGCATCCTACGGCAAAATGAATGAAATTTTCATCCCCTCTTTAATACCCCCACACCCCCTCCCCCGCATCCTCACACCCCCCTCTACCCCCAACCCCCACCCCCCCGGTGTTTTTGTCAAATATCTTGAAAACGGTGCATCCTACGGCAAAATCAATGAAATTTTCATCCCCCCTCTGAAACTGCCACGCCCCCTACCCCGCACCCCCTCCCCCCTCAACCACCACCACCCCGCACCCCCACATTAAAAAACCGGTGTATTGTCAAATATCTTGAAAACGGTGCATCCTACGGCAAAATCAATGAAATTTTCATCCCGCCTTTGAAACTCCCGCACCCCTAGCCGCAACCCCCGAAACCCTCCCCCGCGCATTGTACATCCTGGCGTTCGCCGCTCTTTGGCCTTCGCTGCTCTGTAGGTACATGTATGGGACATGAGCATATTAATGCCTTGGCTGTCGACTGTTACAGGAGGCTGGGGTTCGTCATTCGGAACACTGGAGACTTTGTTGATGCCAGGTCCATAACACTCCTTTACACAGCTCTTGTCAGAAGCAAGCTCGAAGCAGCTTGTGTTGTATGGAACCCACATGAAGCATCTTATATCTTGCTTCTGGAGAGAGTGCAAAAGGCATTCTTGCGTTATTTGTATAAGAGAATATATGGGTATTATCCTTTTTTATACCCAACCAAATTTTTGCTGGGCGTCTTAGGCTTCAATTCTTTGGAGGTGAGGCGAGATTTCAGACTATTAACTGTAGCTAGCGGTATTTTGCGTGGTGATTCTGATTGTCCCGAAATGGTGGCTCAGTCGATGCGTCTGTATGTTCCCTCGCCGACTAAATTTCTCTTTCGGCCACGCTGTCGCCATTTGTTGGCGGCGCCGGCAGCACGAACGGTTTCCCGCAGAAAATCTCCGCTAGTTCGAGCTTTGCACCAGATGAACTCACTCCTCGAATCGACCCCAGGCTGTGATTTGTTTGCAAGCAGATGGTTACAACTGTGTGAGGAATGTATGAGATATTGCGAGAAGATGGATATACGACCTTCTTCTGTTCAATTTTAAACTGTAGTATCTTCTTTGTAAAAATTGTATCTGAATTTCACAGTGCTTTGGTTGATCTGTTATGCTGTGAAATGTAATGAATTAAATAAATAAATAAATAATGTCCCGTACACGTACGTTACATGTCCCGTACATGTACATTACATTGTGTCGTCCTTTTTCGTGTATGCAGCCGGCGTTCATCGATTTATTAGACGTTGTCACGTCAAAAAACCATTTATTTCATTTTTATGCTATAATACAACATGTTTCATATTCGTTTATGTTAAACTTACATAGTGTCAATGTTTTCTACCTTAGCAGGCATACACATAAAATTAATATAGTATCCTTACTCAATAATAATTTAATAACACAGCAATTATAAAATGAAATTAATACAAAAACAAAGTTAAATTAAGTTATTAATAATTACGTTCAACATTAAAATAAAAAAAAAAATAGACTATTCAACTCCACAGCTTTCTCTACTCCGCGGAAGCTAGACTGTCTGTCTCTTTCGCTCTCGAGAGTTTGAGTACGGTGCGAAAGAGATATACGAATACGGGGCGAGAATATTTTGTTTTAGCAATTGAAATGTAAATTTTTAGCAAAATACTAAAAAAACATCAAGATAGTTATGCAATTTTGTAAGTTTAAAGGAACACTTACCAGAAATACGACACTCCATCCTTTTTAAGAATGGATCTGGTGTCATTTGTACAGTTTTTCACCGAACACTTTGCCATTGCGTGACGTTGTAATCAACGCGCGGTCGAAACACAACTGAACCAAAGGCCTGCACAATAGACGCGTGTGTAGACTTTTGCTTCCGACAATTTTTGAGCGTGATTGGGAGTCTAGTTGTTTATTGTACGTCAATGGGTTCACGCGAGCGAAGCCGCGGGTAATAGCTAGTGATCATATATTTATTGTCGATTTCTATTTGCAGTTTTCTTTCCTTCGTGAAAGCCGTGAGAAGTTAGCAGGAACAACTTATTTTATCTTAATTCTGATATAAAATCGCGACTGACTCGTGGACTCACTAGTTATACTGTATATTATTATGTATTCATTGAGTATCGTGAAGCGGATAATCGACAGGAGGTCAGCCCTGTACCTCTACCATGAGTTACACTAGTTTACAGTGACCGTACTCGCTAGCGACGGCGGCGTAAATGATTTGTATGGAGAATTGTACTTCCGTAAGTGACCGCTAGAGGCGCTGTACACAATTCTCCATACAAATTATTTACGCCGTCGCTAGCGAGTACGGTCACTGTAAACTAGTGTAACTCATGGTAGAGGTACCGACCTCCTATTTCTGGGCGGTTTGCCCTTCGTGCACAAGAAGCTACCTAACTAACCTAACCCACAACAACAAAGAAAATAAATTACTGGTGGGTCAAAACCAAAACAGTGGGTCCACGAGTCAGTCACTTTAATAAAATATTACTTTGTTCTGAAAGAATTATCAAATTAGCAAATCAAGCAAGGAAAAAATTAAAAACAATATTGTTTTGATTTTTATTATCGAACAACAGTTTAGAATAGCTTATGCCAACGAAAATGGCACCATCCTTAACACTAATGTTTTGCGTAAAAACATTACACTATTTGTAACTTTGTACATAGCCCCTGGCAAAATGCTGACATAGCATTTCCAAACAGATTGTATGCTATTTTTACAGATTTAACAAAATGTCAACATTATGCTACATATTTATGATACTTCAAGTCAGTAAAACACTGTATGTGTAAAATACATACAGCATTTGATGATCAGTGCGGCAGTGCCGAAAACAAGATTATAAGGTATTAGGAACTACACATAGAAAATTAGTTAGGTATTTACAGATTAGAATAACTGATTTCGACGAACACCTCTTCCGAAACAAAAAGAAAACACATTTAATATACTTCTCTAGTTTCACAATATCAATTTTCAAGATACACCAACTAAATATAAAAAAAAGTTTATGAAGCAAAAAGTCGCTATATTTTTAACTTAAGAAATATTCCATCATTTAAATCATTAAAACTCTAAATCATACTTATAACTATTATCTATGGTTGACTGATATTACTAATTCTAAAAGTCTCAGCAACATAAATGAAATGAGGTATACCTAAAAAAAAAAATTGCACACATACTTATCATCTTATGTAATAAAAAATATAAATTTCATAATTTAAAAATATAATAAGACTTCTTTTCCATTTCTTTTAAAAAGGATTTTATGCACGCAAAGGTCACAAATTTAATAAAATTTGCCCAAATGATACGGACTGATTTAAATTCATGAAGTTAATCTTAACGGCTACATAAGCAGGTGGCCAAACCGTCACAACCAATTCCAAAGCCCCCACATTCAAACGATTTGTGCACGTCCAAGAAACATTGCCCGATGCAAAATATAAGCTTATTACCAATATTGTCAGCCCTAATTGACTCTGTTGCCGCTACGCCAAATACAAAAATAAAACTGAAAAACGTCTCTCTTAATAACATAATACATTTCATATGTACAAAAAATATCAGACAATATCTGAGTTTAACACCTAATTCCACTGCACATCTGTGTCACATCACTGCACTGAATTTCATCTTTGTTCACAAAAACCATCAATTTTCATTATCGATATCCCTGTGTGGCCTCTGGACACGTCCACTTAAGGTAACCCCTGCGCCACACTGCTCCTCGCGCTGCCACGATGTGCGATGCGGCAGCCACAACTGGTCTCTCGCGGAAATCTTCCGTCTCTACCGGATATG
Source organism: Archips crataeganus (assembly GCA_947859365.1). NCBI lineage: Eukaryota > Metazoa > Arthropoda > Insecta > Lepidoptera > Tortricidae > Archips > Archips crataeganus. The sequence continues at coordinate 22,643,266 of OX402051.1, read as the reverse complement.
ACTAGAGAGACCGAGAGAGAAAGTACTGAGCTTGACGAGTAACGCAGCCACACTACGGCCCTGCCTCGTTCTCTCGCCACTTTCCATGCTACTCACAGAGTGCGCGACGCAGCTCGCAGGCATAACGTGTTTCAATGTAACCCGCAGGATTTATATGGCGCCGTTTCAACTGGGCATGTGAGGAGCTAGGCCTACATAAGTATGGTGATGGCGCGCCGGCGCATCCGGGATCAGGACAGGACGCGGCGCAGCTGGCGGACGGCTCCGTAAACCTGGGGAATACAACACTTTGTTAAAGTTAGACACTTTACAAGCAGTTTATCATTTATTGTCATTGGAGTGTGTGTGTTTTCTCAAAGTAGCGAGTAAATGTATGATCAACCAAGTGCTTTACCATTTTTAGGGCTCCGTAGCCAAAATAACAAAAAAAGAAACCCTTATAGTTTCGCCATGCCTGTCTATTCGTCCGCGGCTTAGCTTAGAGACTATTTCAATTGTTAACGACCGCTTTAGCCTAGTTGGTAGTGACCCTGCCTACGAAGCTAGAGGTCCTGGGTTCAAATCCCGGTAAGGGCATTTATTTGTGTGATGAGCACGAATATTTGTTCCTGAGTTATGGATGTTTTCTATGTATTTAAGTATTTATTTATCTATATAAGTATGTTTATCGTCGTCTAGTACCCATAGTACAAGCTTTGCTTAGTTTGGGACTAGGTCGATTTGTGTAAGATTGTCCCCTAATATTTATTTTATTTATTTATTTAGTGCTAAAAAACCGGCCAAGTGCGAGTCGGACTCGCGCACCGAGGGAGGGTTCCGTACAAATTTATATGTATCTATGAACATCCAGTCTTAGCAGACGCCTGCTCCTAAGTAAAATGTGCGCAATGTGGGATCATTGTAGATTGGTTACTGATATAGAAAGACAGACAAAAAAAATTATGCTTTTCGCAATTTTTCCTTTATCAGTGCTATAAGACCTTGCTTCGTACCAAATTTCAAGATTCTGAGTTCACGGGAAGTACCCTGTCTGTAGGTTTTGATTCCCTTGCGAGTTTCGAAAATATGCGGAAATTTGCGTCATAAACGACTGTATCTTTTGATTGCGTTGGCTTAGAAGTTTGATTTTTTCACAGCTCCAAGGGACAGTAGACCTGAGTATTTGATATAAATTTCAGCATAATACCTCCACGCGTTCCTGAGAAAAAGGGTCTTGACAGACAGACGGACGGACAACAAAATGATCCTATAAGGGATCCGTTTTTTCCTTTTGAGGTACGGAACCCTAAAAAGCTGTAATTTTGCATAGATACAATATGTAGTAATTACCCCGACAAAGTGGTAAAATAGAATGAAGAAAAAAAATTTTTTTAGGGTAGTGCCAAGTAGTGTGGGTGATTTTTTTTTCTTGACTAACCTAATAATAATAGTATAAATTATAATAGTGTGGGGTATCGTTGAATAGGTCTTAAGTATAGTCGACCAAGAAACTCCTTTACCACCCTAAGATTCAATGTCAGTTGTATGACTTAAGACGTCAAAGGCTATTTTCACTTACAAGTCAATGTGACAATCGGCCTTATTGGTTTTATTCTGATGGAGGAACTGTCACAAAAAATGGTAAAGCACTTACATGGTCGACTATACATCACAAAAAACAATAAGGATAATTGTCAATTTGACTTGCAAGTGATAATAATAGATAACAGTCCTAAATGTTTTAAGCCATACAATTGTTATTGAACTTCGGGATGGCACATATGTATTTGACGGCAACCAATTTACGGGCGCTTGTATCATGCTTTGACGACCCTGCATTTCAATTGTAACCTTTGTAAACGAAATGGAATGGAATGCCTGCATACACCTGCGAAGAAATTTAATGGTGAGTGTGAAGTTCCCAATCAGCACTGGGCCCGCGTGGGAACTACGGCCCAAGGCCTCTCATTCTGAGAGGCATGTTCCCTGCAGTGGGACGTATGTATAGGCTCAGATGATGGTGAAACGTAATTGGGGATGTCTATTTTTTTGCAAAGTATAGTAAATCGAAAACCATTTGGAGATAAATGCTTTTTAACTCGTTTTCTGTATTTATTCAATTTTTATATTATGTAATGAATTTATTACATAACAAATAAGCAATGACCTTCATTTGACAATGGTGTAAATTGCGTGACCGGTCCAAGTCGTACTTTATTCTGTGTGGTTTATAATTCTTCACAATTTACGCGTGGATTATAACTACGGAGTTTGATTTGGACCCGCTGCCTGACATCTAGCACTTTGACACCGCCAGTAAAGTGACACACTAGTTACAGTGTACCACTACGCAAAAAGTACTTAAAGGGGTTGTCTTATCGTACGCATTTAGATAGATTTAGAAATTTGGCAGTGTGGGAGCCCTCAATCGCAATCTGACGTCATTAACCAAAATAGTTTCAATAGTTAATATTGAAAAAAGTAGTGAACTAAATGACAAAATATTGAAATTAGTTTTTTATAATTGACTTTTCTATACAAAAAAAAAATATAAAAACCAGTGGTAATTTTTTTAGATACTACTAATTTTTACTAATTACCTTGACGGCGGGGCCGAGCCGGAGCCTCAGGCAGGCGACGAGCTCCTCGCAGGACGCCATGAGCAGCTCCCGGCCCGCGAGCCGCGCGCGCCGCGCCGCCGCGCCCGCCGCCGCGCCCGCCACGCGACCCACCAACGCGCCGACCTCTTCCTGGAAGCACCATCAACAGTTACTGTAACGCCTTGCCTACACGAGGCTACGCGAAGCTTCGATAGCAAACAATGGGGATGTTGACCCGATTAAAAAATAATTCGAAGACACGAAGCCAGTAAAAAAAAGTAAGTGCAAAATTAGATTTTTTGTTGTTTGAAAACAAATCAATAGTTAGTTGATTGAGTCGACGAACAAGTGACGTCATAAGTTGCTATTATTGCCATTGGGAGAATTGTGTTTTGACAGCTCATAAAAAGTACGTCAGTTGATTGGTGGTGTCAACATCCTTATTTCTATAGGTTAGACCGTCAATACTTTTAACATGTTACTGATTTTGCGACGCATTTACTACCTTCATGTAATTTCTACCCGTCATTGTGACGTTGGTTCATGCGTCGAAATATCAGCAACTCATTAAAGGTAATGTCTAAATGTCTAATGTAATTAACCTAAAATAATTTAAAACTAACTTTTTAACTTGTATAAAAATAACACTAGCTCATTTCTTAGCTGACATTCGTAGTTGATATCATAAAACAATAATTTTCCCCTCCCTGGAAAGCTCCCTTGGGCTCCCCGCCCGCTCCCCGCTCCCCCCCGCGCCCCCCAGTACCTGCGTCCACACGTCGGGCTGGCTGGGCAGGTGCAGCGCGGCCACGTGACGCGCGACGGCGGGCTGCAGGTCGTGCGGGCGGTTGTGCGCGCGCACGCCCCGCCCCGCCCGCTCCCCGCTCTCCCCCGCGCCCCCCAGTACCTGCGTCCACACGTCGGGCTGGCTGGGCAGGTGTAGCGCGGCCACGTGACGCGCGACGGCGGGCTGCAGGTCGCGCGGGCGGCTGTGCGCGCGCACGCCCCGCCCCGCCCGCTCACCGCGCACTTCACGCGCCTCGCGCTCGCCCCGCCACCGCTTGGCGCTGCCGCCGCTGCTCGACGCGGACTCCTCGTCTGACGCCTGACGAACAACACCAATATTATAAACACAGTGAGGATTCATCATCATCATTTCAGCCCAAAGACGCCCACTGCTGAACGTGGGCTTCCCCCAAGATTCACCAAACAAACTGGTCTTGCGCCATCCGCATCTGACACGATCCCTCCCGCAAACTTAACCAGTCAATCCATCTTGTTGGAGGTCTACCTACGAGGGGCGTTCAATATAAAGTGATAATGAGATGCAAGCTCTTTCAATATTACGAAATTAAATACTGGCCGGTAAAGCTAATCTATCTAGCTGATTGCTATGAAAAAAAAAGTAACCGTCTTTTGTTTAAAAAAAAATACGGTAATTTCTTTGCAATGCTATTGAGTACGTTAGCGAAAATGGAGAAAATTTAACTGCGCGCCGTTATCAAATACTTGTGTTTGAAAAATTTTTCTACGGACCAAGTCAATTTAGATTTGCGGGACACTTTAGGGTCTAATGCTCCTCCGTATCGACAGTCGCACGTTGGTGCGCCGAATTTAGACGTGGAAGAACATCGACAATGGACGACCCCCGCTCCGGACGCCCTACTACTGCAATAACTGAAGAAATTGTGAAAAAAGTTGAAAACTCAGTTTTGGCGGATCGTCGTGTCACGGTTCGTTTTATTGCTGAAAATGTAAAGATTTCAACGGGGAGCGTGCATAATATTTTACATGAACGCTTGGGTATGAAAAAGGTATCTGCGCGTTGGGTACCAAGAATGCTTACTGACACGCAAAAACAAACTAGAGTCGAGATTTGTCAAGAAGCTTTGGACCTGATACAGCAAGACCGGGAACTTTTTTTGGCGCGATTTATAACAATGGACGAAACATGGCTCCATCATTACGACCCTGAAACGAAACTGCAGTCTATGACATGGAAAAGGCCATCATCTCCAACTCCGAAGAAATTCAAGGTGGGCCCATCTGCCGGTAAGGTCATGGGCTCTGTTTTTTGGGATGGTAAAGGGGTATTAATGATTGAGTATCTCAAACATGGAGCCACTATTACGGGCACTTTATACGCCAAAATAGCAACATTGCGCAATGAGATCCGCGAAAAACGGAGAGGTAAACTCTCGAAAGTTGTGCTGTTCCACCAGGACAATGCCCAGGCACACAAGTCCATCGTTGCAATGGCTGCAATTCGTGATGCTGGGTTCAATATCCTTAAGCATCCTCTGTATTCACCAGATCTCGCTCCCAGTGATTTCTACCTATTTCCGAGATTGAAACAATACCCGAGAGGCCAGAAATTTGAAGACGACGACGCGGTAGTCGCTGCAGTACAAGATTTTTTAAGTAACTCAAGATGAGACCTTTTTTAAAAATGAAATTTTAAGTTTAGAAAAAAAATATAATAAGTGTATTATGCTAAAAGGTGACTATGTCGAAAAATAAAATTACATTTAGTAAAAGTTGTTTATAACATACTCATTCTCACTTTTTATTGAACACCCCTAGTACACTACATCTTCCAATCCGTGAACGTCATTCGAAACCCTTTAACCCCATCGGCCATCAGTTCTACGACCAATGTGCCCTGGCCTCTACCCCTGCAGGCTGCGATTCTTCGATTTATGTCGGTGACTTAGTTCTTGCGCGGATTTCATCATTTCTAATGTGATCTCACAAAGGTTACGATTTATGTACTATAAATGGTGAAGTACTCTTTAACATAAAATTTAACACCGTAGCAAACACGTAGTTATTGCCCGCGATTCCGTCTGCGAAGAATTTGTTTATCGCTACTCCGAACTATGCCATTTTTTGGGATGAAAATCGATCCCATGTCCTTCCCTGCGCCTCGAACTATCTCCATACCAAATAGGCTACTTTCCTAACTAGTCAGTCTTTTAGATTATCAAAAAATATTGGACACGTATTTTTTATTTTGTCAATTAAACAAAAAATTACGAAGATATGGCGCGTTGAAGTTTCGCGCGACGTCACTTGTTCCTACACTTTGTATGAGCGTTTTAGGAACAAGTGACGTCACGCCTCGTCACGCGGAACTTCAACGCGCCATATCTTCGTCATTTTTTGTTTAATTGTCAAAAGAAATATTACGTGTCTAATATTTTTTGATAATGTAAAATACGGACTAATAAGAATTATTATTTTTTTACCTAGGAAACATCCCTATTGCATCTAAATCGGTTCAGCGGCTTAAACATGAACACGTAACAGACAGCCAGAACTACATTAGCATTTATAATATTAAGTAATAGGGATTGACACATACGAGCTAGGTATATCACACTGGCGATTTGCGAACGTATTAGACACGTTACGAACGCGCGACGTGTTCGCCGCGGGCGCGCAACGGATTCGCCGCGAACGCGCAACGTAGGCGTGTCCACATTTGTGACAATTTGCCGAACATTATCCCGTGACCGTATCAGATACACGTGTCACTACCGGTAATGTGGACTAAAGATGCCACGAATATTCGGCAACTATTCGGTATTCGGCCTATTCGGCCACTTTTTTGCTATTCGGTATTCGGCCGAGTAGTGCGTACTATTCGGCCGAATACCGAATAGCAAATCATGTAAAATAAAAAAACTAAAAAACACGCTTTAAAAAATAAAAAATAAATTTTAATAAATTTCAATTCACTATTCTTATAGTTCAGTAAAAAATCTTAATAAGCAATTATTATATTGTTATATCCAGATCAAAATTTGTAAACTATTCTAAATATTGATAAAATAAATAATAATAGTTTAAAATATTTTATTGTAACAAAAGCGTGGGGTGCATGGTGTCAATTGTCAAGGATTATCATTTTGATAACATCTTAAAAAGCATCCCACGCTTTTTTTACAATAAAATATTTTAAACTATTATTATTTATTTTATCAATATTTAGAATTGTTTACAAATTTTGATCTGGATATAACAATATAATAATTGCTTATTAAGATTTTTTACTGAACTATAAGAATAGTGAATTGAAATTTATTAAAATTTATTTTTTATTTTTTAAAGCGTGTTTTTTAGTTTTTTTAAACTATTATTTATTTTCTATTTTTTAGTTGCATTTTTTTTCTTTCTAACTTTACCCCCCTCACCTACAACCCCCAAACCCCCTAAACCCAACCCCCCAACATCCCCCACCCCATTTCCCCAAACCCCTCCCAAACCCCACACCCTTACCCGCAATCCCCTAAACCCCCCTTACCCCCCTCCTCATTTTACAAACCCCCGAACCACCTAAACCCAACCCCCCTAACACCGAACCCCCAAACCCCCGGAACCCCCCCCTCCCACCCCCCTTTGGCGTGAAGTGCCTTTGGCCATCTTCCAGCTCCATCATCAGACCCTGGTTACCTTATGGGATCAAAGTGCTCGTCAAGACGAATCAAACGAGCCCAAACTCGATGGGGTGGTGTCGTTTTATTGTGGAGTGCCTTTGGCCATCTTCCAGCTCCATCATCAGACCCTGGTTACCATCTGGGATCAAAGTGCTCGTCAAGACGAATCAAACAAGCCCAAACTCGACGGGATTGTGTTGTTTTATTACATAGTTCCTATGGCCACCATCCAGCTCCATCATCAGATCAGCTCCATGTTACAATAATATTGCATTGTCATCCAATTTACACATATGTGCAAAATTTCAGCTCAATCGGAAACCGGGAAGTGGGTCAAAATCGCGCCCTAAGGAGTCGGTTACAAACAAACATACAAACATACATACAAACATACAGGTGAAGCTAATATAAAGCGTGTAAAAAAGACACGTTATTTTACTTGAGATCTTGATGCTACATAACAAACACTGGGCCAGTTTATTATTTTCACTACAAATCTCATAATATTCTCATATGGGCGATTTTTTATTAACCGGTGTCATTTATAAGCCTTTTGACGAAAAAACAATTGAAAATGAACTAAGGAACAAACTTCTTAGCAAAATAGTAATTAAGTTTCACTTAACGTATTATTTATAAACTAACAAAGCACTCCGTGACGCGATTTACTCGCAATTGAAACAAATACAAACAATGTTTGCTTGCACCCCGCCCCGCGCGCGTGCCGTCGTCGCCTGCCGCGCGAACGCAACGAGAAAAACAGGTTGTGACTTGTCTTATTCCAGCTAACGCGCCCCCACCAAGCATTCGGCGGCCGAATATTCGGCGCTTCGGCCGACAGCGTTGCCGAATATTCGGTATTCGGTATTCGGTATTCGGCCAATTCACTATTCGTGGCATCTCTAATGTGGACGTCTTTTTGTTACGCGAATAATTGTCACAAGCTGCAGTACGGTTCAATCCATTCCGAACACAGACACCACCGACCGACTCCTGTAGCGATGCCATGCCACGCAGTCTATTTCGACACCATGCGTCTACACTTGTGACATTTCATCGTACATGGTATGTGTCCGGAGGGGGTGTAAGGGGGCCAACCCCCATCTATGGACCCCAAGCCAACCTCACCTGCCCGTGGTGCACCCTGCCGTCCAACAAACGAGGCTCTGGCAGCCGGCTGATTGCGGCATAGCGCAGCCAACATCGGCACAGTTAAGTCCCCGGACCCCGATGGGCAGCAGCATCGGCGGTTTAATAAACTGTGCCCTGCGATCCCCAACCCGCATGCCCAGCGTGGGGATTATGGGCAAAACCCTAGACCGTCCACATTTAGCGTAAAATGTCCTGTAGCGATGCCACGTAGTCCAGTCCGGTCCGTCATCATGTCACAAGTGTGGACCCACCTTATTAGACAAAGTGGCAAACAACATAGCTGTTCCTATACATTTAGTTGACTGCACCTTCTAGGTCTAAGGGCTTCCAAAGGGAGTTTACAAATCAGTCAGAACTTGTCTTTCAATATTATTAATACTGTGGTGAAAATGAGAACTCACCGGATCGGTTTTTGATACTTCTTCAACTCTCTTGTGTTTTGGAGGCCTACCCCTTGTTGCTCTGAAACAAAACAATAATAATAATGTTAAAAACATTGACAAATCTCCACTTACCTGTCCCATTTTATTATTTTAACGATACCCATAACTTACTTGTCTTTGGTCGAATCGCTGGTGGGCGTCAAAGTTTCGGCGGTCTTCGGTGGTCGACCGAGGCCTCTGAAAGTAAACATTCAGGTTTTCATTTAATTTGAACTGTCAGTGGTGGTGAAGATGGACGGCCATTCCGTTTCGTCATCGTTCATTTTACTGTATAGAGAATTAATAATATTTTGTTATTCTAGTGGTTTGTAACGGCTGGGGTTAGGTGGGGTTAGGGTGGGGCTTGTCAAGCCTCGGCAAACATATGTATAAAGGCAACATTAGACTGCTTTCACATACAGCCGACTTTAGTCTTGCGACAGTCGCGCAACTCAAAATTTCATATTATAAACAGCAGACCTAAAATTCTGTATTAAATGTGTTTTTTTATTTAGTGGACCGTTTTTTTCTTCTATTGCACAACTATCGATATCAATAAAAAATTGGTCCTAACACTACCTTGATTGCGACAGTCTTATACAGGGTGTTTGGTAGCTACGTGCAAAGCTTTAAGGGGGTGATAGCCGAGGTATTTTTGAACATTTTTAGCCGTATATGTCATAGCCGAAATTTGATATTTTTTTTTTAAATTGAAGACTTAGAAATTTTAGGAAAATACCCAGAATTTGATAGTCACGGGTCAACATTGCCCCAATGGGCGTTAATTTGGAAACCAAATCTTTTATTTTAGATAGTTTAATGTGTATTGGACCAAATGAAATAATTTTTAAGTGTCTTTCTTGCCACAAAAACAAAATGAAGGCATTCGAAATTACTAAAAATGTCTTAGGTTGGAACACTCATTTTTCTGTGCCATAAAAAAAATTTTTAAAAAAAATCCTTGAAATGTTCAAACATTTTTAAAAACATGCCTGTTTATTGTTCTTTCTTTTAAGGTATCACTCATTGACATTGCTTGCTAAATCTGAGATAAAAAGTAAAAACTTAACGCAGGGAGCACTCGCTAAGAATGCACTAGTCTTGAAATTTTACTAGTAAAGAACATGTGAAAAAGACAAGTCTACGTCATTTTTCTGTGCCATATTTAAAATTTCCAAATTAACGCTCATTGGGGCAATATTGACTCGTGACTATCAAATTCTGGGTATTTTCCAAAAATTTCTGTCTTCAATTAAAAAACAAAAAACAAATTTCGGCTAAGACATATATGGCTAAAAATGTTCAAAAATACCTCGGCTGTCACCCCCTTAAAGCTTTGCACGTAGCTACCAAACACCCTGTATTTTGCTGTGAAAATTCCGATCTCTGGTGTGGGGTTTACCTGGGCGCGGCGCCGGCGGGCAGCGCGAGGCGGTCGGGCGGCGCGGGCGAGGCGGGCGCGCGGTACGGGCAGGCGGACGCGGCCACGTGCGTCTTGTGCGCGCCGCCGCGCAGCGAGCCCAGCCCGCGGCAGCCGCCCACGCCGCACGGGCCCGGCGCCGACAGCTCCTCTGACGCTATACAACATAACACACGTTCAAAGCAAACAAAGGAACAGTTTAGTTGTCGACGAACATCGCCAAGTACGGCGAAACTTAGGAATCAGCTTGCAACGGCAATATTTCTGTCGTGCAAGCTCTTAAAGAGCAATAACACGGCACAAATACTCAATACTAGCTGCCCGCCCAGCTTCACACATACACGAGTGTTTGATCGTTTGATGAACACAAACGATCAAACATTGCTCACGCGTTTATCGCCCCGAGGTGTCCATTCACTTTTGCAGCCCATCATACATATTTAAACAAAAAAAAATTCTTTCACACAAACAGCCTTTCAATAGTTACTAACATAACAAAAAAGGATTACAGGAAGGTGCGCCCGTTCTGAAGTTACATACATTATCTGCAATTGATTGTTATTTGTATAGAAGATAGATAGATTAAGTTTAGTTTTTAACAATTAGCTAGTAGAGGGGAGAACTTGTCTCTATCAAAAAAATTCACTAAAATAAATACAATTTAAAATAAATAAATAAATATTAGGGGACAATCTTACACAAATCGACCTAGTCCCAAACTAAGCAAAGCTTGTACTATGGGTACTAGACGACGATAAACATACTTATATAAATAAATAAATACTTAAATACATAGAAAACATCCATAACTCAGGAACAAATATTCGTGCTCATCACACAAATAAATGCCCTTACCGGGATTTGAACCCAGGACCTCTTGCTTCGTAGGCAGGGTCACTACCAACTAGGCTAAAGCGGTCGGCGGTAATTTGAGAGACCTATCTGCTTTACGTGTAAAGGAGGTATCCCTACACTTTTTTTTTCAACAACTAATTTTATCACTTTGCCGGCTTCGTTCAGGTACACGGTTTATAAGGTAAGAGACTTACTGAGCGGCGGCTCCAGCGGATGGCCGGTCTTGAGGCACCAGCCGACCGGGTGTATGTCGGGCGAATCGTCGTCGAGCCAGTAGGACAGCTCGTCGGGCCAGCCGTCGAACGACACGCGTACCTGGTGCCCCTTCACCGCGCTCACGCTCGCCACGCGGATCAGGAACGGGACCTGGAGATTCCATAACAATTAGTTCAACTGAAGAGAGAGTGTTCGGCCGCTGCAAACCAAAGCGCGGGGCGTGCGCGCGACGCCGACGGAGTATATGACTCTGATTCAGTGTTATACAGCTCGCTGGGCACGCTCCGACGGCGTCGCGCGCACGCCCCGCGCTTCGGTCTGTGGTGGCTTTTAAGCTGCGTATCGACTTCGCGCGGTAAACCATCGAACGTTGTCTCGCGCGGCAGCCGCGCACTATGGATACCGTGCCGCCGGGCGATGCAACTTGAATTTTGACGCGCTGGATCGTGCCAAAACACGAGGTTTGCCGCGGTCGAACAATGCTTGCGGCCGCGCAAAGTCGATAAGCATCTTTAGAAAAAAAAAATCGTACTGGGTGTTCTAAAGGCTAAACTCAACAATAATCTGGTATCATCCATCCATGTCACTGAGGGAACTTTTCCACCGGGGTTTGCTACGCTACGTTGGTATGGATGCGTTTGATATCCACCAATCAAACTCATTAGTCCACATAGTATGGCACTGGTAGAGACGGGTTCACTAAGTTATGTCTTTTATATGGAAAGATGCGTTCTATGAACGCGTGTGCTCTCTCATTGACAATTCAAGTTGTGTTCAGATATTTTTGAGCACCTACACAGGGCCGATGTTTATGATGGCAACTGTACATACAAGATACTTCCAAATATTTGCAAAGTGAACTGACGTAGATATGCATATGTAATAGGTATGCCACAGACAAACGAAAATGCCGGTCAAAAATTACAAGCAGCTCATAAAATTAATGTTGTAATGTAAAATTCATGTCCTGCAACGATGGGAAGTGATCACCACAATCTCTAAACCAGATGGAATACTTCTTGTATCGGATATTGTCCAGTCACGCCAGAACTACACAGAACAAGCTGAGCGTGTTTTTTTATTTGATTTTATTGCTAATATTATTATTAACCATTAAATCAAAACTTAGAAATTGTTGACAAAGATAAAATATATATTATTACAACCAGTTTGACATTAAATGTAACCTTAGACTATAAGATAAATCTTTAATATTTGTATGTTGCATGTGCAGCAGAATATGTCTGGACATCAAATTGTATTAACATCCATATTATGTAACCATATTCTATGCAAATAAATAAATTATTATTATTAATAATAAGTAATTGTACATACCCTCTTGTCGACCACTTCAAGCTTCATGCCGGGTTTGAACCCGTGCGGTGCGCGCGTCTTGAAGGCGCGCGGCGGCGCCGCGGCCGCTCCTGTCTCTGCCAGGTAGGACTCCCACGAAAATGACTCCGGGTCCTTGTAGACTGTAGCAGAATAAAAAAATTGGCATCATTGGAGAAGACTCCGAGCGAGGATTAAAGTAATTGAATTTATATAATAAACAGCTATTTGTAAGGTAACGTTTCACTGACCCAATTTGAGCAAAAAGAGTAATCTGAATATTTTTATTATACAATAAAAACTTATAAAACCAATGTTTGGTGATCAATTGGACATCACCAAGTTTTATGGCAACACAAGGTCTGAATATTAATTGCATAATTAGAACTACTTAGTAAAGTTAATCAATTCCAATTAATACATAATGGCGTGTGTAATAACTAACTACTTAACATTTCACTTAATGTCTGGCTCTATAGGAGATACAAACACAAACCGCAGCTTAATACAAAGGAGATGAATCATTTAAAGCAAGCGATAAGTCACAACAAATAGCACATTAGGTGTATTTAACATATTTCAGTACTCCATCATAATTTAACTTAACAAGCTCCAAATGTTTGTAAATAAAACAACACAAGGCATTCATTCGACATAACAATTCGATTTCAATCTAGAAATCGGGTTATTAAAATCGTAAGAGTTGTTAAAATATTATGTAGTCATTGATAACTTTAAACGGAATTTACAATAAACTACTGATTAGTTTAACTCGTATCCAAGGTAAATATGTTACCTTGTGTAAACGTCATGAGCGCCGGCGCCTGTCAGCGGTATCAGGCGATCGGATAAGCGAGTCGCGCCTAGGGTCGCGGCGTGCGCCCGCGCTGCCTGCCGCTTACTGACTAATGGACGTGACTGTGTGCGGTCGTGTACATATAAATGTACAGTGCCGACTGATAAATACATATTTTTCTGACTTTGTCCTCGATTGATTGGTTGCAATGAAGAGACATATTTGTTGTTAATCTATTTATAATGTTAAACAGTGGCTTCCAGGGTAAAAAACTTTGAGGTGATTAATCAAACCAAGATGCAAATTATTGGTTTATTTTGGGACATTTTGGTATTTATTTTATCGACGACTGCTATATAAATTATTCCAACTTGACATTTGCTTATATAAATATTGATGTAATTTTGTATTGAATATATAAAAAAAAAACTTAACTAACTAAATGCATTATATCAATCTCAACCTATTATGCCTTATTAAGTACTAGTTATTTGACAAAAGTAAATTATTTAAATCTATAACACCTTCCTAATTTTATTGGCATTGTCAAATGTCCCATTTAGTAAATGGAATATTAATTTACTAATTACAACAAGTAGACTCGTTAATTTAATAATGGCTGCCCCGTTTCATCCAGTTTTCAAGTCTATATACCGAAATCTTAACATTACTTGAAGATCACTTTCACTAGACTGGGATTTATAGATTGTTTCAACATTTGTTTCAAGCTTCAGAAATAAACCTAATTCGTATAGTTTAGAGCACACTTAATCATTTACATTATCTGCATTATGAATAAACATTAATTCCATATTCAAGTAGGTGAAACTACAACTATAATGCAGTCAGCAATTAGCAAAACAGTGAAAGTAATACGAAACAAAAAATTGTGGCATATTTCTTTATATCTTTTATCATTTTCGCTATGTTGGTAATTTGGAATGGTTAGTATCAAATACCTTATTTTTAGAAACAGTTTTTTATACCATAACCATAACTTAACAGTTTGAGGCAAGTGTTCTACATCTAAGATAAGATAGTTATTATTTCATTTCATATTTTTGAGAATTAAAGCTTTTACCAGATTCAACGATTATTTTGCGTTAATATCTTCATCACTGATTTTTCTATTAATCGTCACACCAGGATTCTTGACTGTAAATAGATACTAAAATAGGATTTCCTTATTATAATTTTACACATGGTGCACCAAGAGTGAATCTTGCTTTTCGTGTTCAAAGATCTACAGTAAAAATGTGAATGTGTATTTGTTCACCTCAGATTGGCGTGCACATATCCTTTGACAAGGAGGCCATAGGCTACCTAAATAATAAATATTTTAAACAGTTCCTGTGGGATAGCTAAATCGCAACAAAACAAAGCTGTAAAAAAACATGCCAAGATTCGATTGAGATGATTAGTTGATACAAAGATGTGAAATCTCATGAACAGCTAAATCTAGGTGGATAAGAAAAAATAATTTAGGCTTAAAATCTAGTATTTTTCAGCCCTTTGATTTCCATTCTTCAAAATCTGCTGTACCTAATAATTGGCCTTAAAACATTTTAACTTATGATAATTAGGTTGATACATACATTCTTATTATAATGTGTTGTGGAATTCCACACAACCTGTGCTGTTTGCTTTACCAACACATACAGACTTCAATTGCTGCTGGGTGAATATTTAGCGTTATAGCGTTTTATTTTGGTAATTACCATTTAAACAAATATTTTTAAAAAAGATGATGGCAAGCGTTCGCTTTTATTAAAACTGTACAGTAAAATTATTTCCACTTTGACACTTGGGATGTTTCAGTTTTATCCGTAAAGGTTTGTGTTTTCTCGTAGAGTACTTATATAAAATCCTACAATTGAATTAAATAAAATAGTTTCGATATTTTATTTAATGCATTTAATAACAAAATCTCAGCCTAAGTATTGCACTTTTGATCTCTCTCGATGCATGTCGAGAATTGCCGAGTGCCGAAGTGGAAATAATCTTACTGTACCAATACTAAATCTAGTTCACTCAAAGTTCTTGTGAGATATGTTTCCATTGTGGTAATAATCGTAGTACGGTAATGATGTATAACCGAGCAGTCAAAACGCTTGGATACAGGGTTATTTGTAATTCACTAGCAACCATTTAACCCTAAACTCCTACCACTTAAACAAATCTTTTTTGTTTTACGGCTTTTGTCATAACTTAATATTTTTGGTGTAATAACGTCTTGAAAATTTGAGACTACTTCTTATTTTTACTATACTTTGTGTATTTGTGTGGGAAAAAAAGTGCTTCATTTTAAAAAGTCGTAAAACAAAAAACATTTGTTTGAGTGATAAGAATTCAGGGTTAAGAGGATGTCAGTGAATTACACATAACCCTGTATTCACCCTGCTACTTGTAGCCACCTTAATAGTGTTTCTATTCAAAACCTTAGAATAAGCAAGAAAAGCAATTGTTTACTCACAGTTGGGAGGAGTCAGCGCTATTTCATTCTCTTCCGCCCAGCCCACAGGGTGTATGTAGGGCGAGGTAGGGTCCGCCCACACATCGTACACGGAGTCCCAAGAGTCGAAGGTGATGAGAAGCCGCGCGTCGAGCATGTCCGCCACTGTCGCCGCGCAGACCATGTCGTTGATGCGGTCCTCTGCTTCTAGTTTCATGCCGATGCGAAAGCCGTTGGGTTTCAGCGTCTGAAAGTAAAGGATTTTTAATCTGTATGCTTATTGTCTAACTCACTGACACTTGCTATTGTGTTGACAATTTTTTTTCTGTCAAACAGTATGAGACGGTGATAGAAAGAGATGGTCAAAGTGAATGCAAGTGCCTATGCATTAGACAATATGGCCTCTGGAGAATGTAGCAGACGGCTGGTTCTGCTGTGTGATTCTCTAAAAGAATATCATCTGCAGATTCATGGCTGGGCTCAATAAACAATCATGATCCGTTTGCTCACAGGTATTATACGGAGTGTCTCGACGTTGGTTGTGCATATGTTGGTATAATCGAACTTCAAGGCACCTGACTCCGTATAAGCCTACAAATGAACAGGTCACGTAATAATTGTCTGCCAAGGACGAGGTTTGTTTAGAGATCTCACTTCGGTCACAAAGGGAGCGAGATGACTTTGAATTAGACATACATTTTAGATTGAGTCTGTTCCATGAGGAACTGGAACTTTGTAAAATTTTAATTTTGGTCTTGCTTTTCTTTTCAAAGGTATGATATTATCTTAGAGCCGATTAGTAATTTTAACAAACCCCTAAAAAACATGCACATGGCTCGTAATAATCTTAAAAAATGTGTACAAATTTAACAGATTTAGGTTAGTAGGTCACTGGGTCAACAGTTAAATTCATAGCAGCTAAAAGCGAATGCTGCGTGCTCATTTCATTATTATAAAATTATTTCTAATTTAAAATTAAATGACATGTATATTTTAAAGCCAAATGACAGTACTTTGATAACATATTTTTGAAGCTTCAACACTAAAAATACAGATATTCATACTCTATGGAGCATTGTACACTCCAGAGTTATTTGCCAACAGACTATTGTGTATTTTGGAGATTTTTTTTTGTTAAATGTTAAACAAATAAAAGAAAAGTTGACGCTCTGACATAAATATCCGATTTTTCATACAATTAGAACGAAAAAGTGGATATTTATCTCAAGTAACCCGCCATGCATAGGAGTCACAGGTAAAGAGTAGGTACTTACCGTGGTGGTGATGTGTGAGAAGAGATGTCGCGGCGCGGCGATGGCCCGCACCTGTTTGAGGTAGAGCGGCCAGGAGAAGGCAGCGGCGGCGTGCGAGTGCGGCGGGCGCAGCGTGCGGCCGTTGCGCTCGCACCAGCCCGCCGGGAACACGTCCGGGCAGTCCGCGTTCACCCAGAAGTCGTGCAGCTCCGGGTACTCGTCGAAGTGCAGCCGCATCCGGTAGCCCTGCACCTCCCGCACAGACACCACGCAGAACAGCGACGCGTGCTGAGGATCTATCGCCTCCATCCTCATGCCCACTTTGAATCCGTTCCGGTTGTACGGGAACGGATCCTTGAACAGCTTCACCGGCGCCGCTTTCGCCTTGCAGAAGTCCAAGTAGCGCATCCAGGAGAAACCGTTCTTGCCGCACATCCACGGGTACTTCTCGTTCTCGATGAGATCCTCGGTCATCTTGAGCATGGCCTCGGTCATCTCGCCGACGGACTCGGCGGGCTTGCGGTGCGCGTCGGGCTGCGGCGGCGGCGGCGGCGGCGGGGGCGGCGGGGGCGGCGGGGCCGGCCGCGGCGCGTCGTCGGGCGGCGGCTTGCGCATGAGCAGCTTCTTCATCTTGTTGCGGCGGCGCGTGAGGTCGGCGCGTTCGCGGTCGCGCTTCTTCTGCGCGAGCTTGCGGACTTCGGTCTGGCAGGCGAGGCTGCAGAAGTCGGGCGTGATGAAGTCGGCGGCCATGCCGTGGCAGCCGCAGCCCTCGCAGCGGTACAGGTCCTCGGGCGAGGCGGGCTTGGGCTGGCGCGCGCGCTCGAGGCGCTGCTTGAGCGGCGTGTGGTACTTGGCGCGCGGCGCGAGCGGCGGCGGCGACTCGGGGTCGCTGCCGTCCACGATGTCGATGAGGCCGAACTCGTTGGTCTGGAACTGCAGCTCGCTGCCGAGCAGGCGCGCCACGCCGTTGCTCCAGAACAGGCCGGGCGGGTCCTCGTCCGGCGCGCTGTCCGCGCTCTCCCGCTTGGCGCGGCACGGCGCCTCCTGTTTGCTCGGATTGCTTCTCTTGAAGTATGGCGGGGGCTGCTCGCTTTCAGATTTGCTATCTTTCGTGTCGTCCTTGTAATCCTCGTCGGAGTCTCCGAGTATCACTTTGCAGTCGAGGTCTTTATCCAGCTTTTCGTCGCAAAATAGTGAAGGCACGCGGTGGTCGTCGTTTTCCGTATCCTGCGTTTCGACAGTTTTCGGATTCTCGGGAGGCTTTTGTGGACTCGGCTGCCTCGACTTGATGGTTTTATTGGAAAGATTCTCATTGCATAACGATATCCGGCGCTTGAGATTGGCATTAGCATTTTTCCTTTCACCGTTGTCAGAGTTCGACCGCCTCAAAATAGCAGGTGCGGCGACCGCGACGTGGTGGGAGCCGACATCATTCCTCTCTATCATATTCCTGTTCAATAAACTCTTACCCTTCTCGGGTATAGCCAGGGTGAAGGATTTTTCGCGGCTCTGGCCTCCCTCGTCATCAGCTATTGATACGGTGTAGATGTCATCATTCATGGACGCGTTTGTCTCTGGTATTGAGAGAGTGTACTCCCCTTGCTCCCCTGTGGGCTCTGCTCGGGATCCAGGAATGGATATAGTATAAGTTTCACATTTGTTTGGGCTCTGAGAAACTGGATTGCTGTCTTTGCCATTCACACTAACCATTTTCCCTAATGGTTGCAATGGCGGCATGTCTGTGGACTCCAATTGGGCGCTGTCTCTCATTACTGTAATGTTTCCTTGAGGATCATTCTGTATTTGTCCATTTGCAATCTGTAGATTGATAATTGGCCCTTTGGACGCCATCGTAGCTGGGAGTGTCACAGGTAAAATAAATTTAGTAGTAGTGTTTTGAATTTTTGGCATGTTCATTGGAGTCAAAAAAAGTTTCTGGTTATTGGAGCTGACATTTGACTGGTTTGAAATTAAGATTGATTGATTGTCAGTTAAGTTTTTAGTATTGGGTTTCTTAACAGAGCTCAAGTAAGCGATGGTTTGCTTGCCCGAATTTCCTGGAGCAATGCTGACTGGAACAATGACCTTTTCATTGGTTTTGGGTTTCTGAATGACAATGGGTGGTGTCGGGGCGGGGGCCAGAATTGATGACTTGCCGTGGCCGGGCAGTTTTGGCGCAATATTTGGCTTATTGTTGACATTTGATATCAGATGTATATTAGCATTACTGGTTACCTGAAAAGAGAACTGATCTTAGAGAGATAACCATTTATGAATCATTGATTTAATTTTTTATCAGTCAGAATAATTTTGTGATTATGTACTATTGTGCAGTTATAATTTATCTATAGTATGACCACTACATAATTTGGACAAACAGTTTTTTAGACTTCCATACGATAAAGTATGGATTCTGATGGTTCATTTGGATTTGGGTGTTTTAGAGCGCGCGCAGACAGAGAGTGGTCTGGAGTTTTGAGTTCCGCGTTCGGAGTTTTGCGTTCTTTCGAAAGTACTGAGCCCTTTACGATAACGCACACAGCAGGCGGCCAGACCGCGGCAGTCAAAGCGGGACGCCGCGTTCTAAGAGTTCTTTTGCCGCCGAGACAGAGAACGCCACGTTCACCGCGATGTCTGCAGTTACAAATACAGAAAAACTGACCAAATTGTTTAGAAAAAGGAGATTATTATATGATTTAAGTCATGTACACTACAAAAAACTTGACAAAAAAGCAGAAACTTGGCTTGAAATGACTGCGGCAAGGAATTCTTGTGTGCTGTTAATTAGGTGCACCCAATATTTTCTACTTTTTTAGAAGTTTCTAGGCTCCACAAAGTCAATGACCACGCCCGCTAACAACCGCTTTAGCCTAGTTGGTAGTGACCCTGCCTACGAAGCAAGAGTTCCTGGGTTCAAATCCCGGTAAGGGCATTTATTTTGTGTGATGAGCACGAATATTTGTTCCTGAGTTATGGATGTTTTCTATGTATTTAAGTATTTATTTATCTATATAAGTATGTTTATCCGTTGCTTAGTACCCATAACACAAGCTTTGCTAAGCTTACTTTGGGACTAGGTCAATTGGTGTGAATTGTCCCGTGATATATGATATATATATGTATATATGTTTATCGTCGTCTAGTACCCATAGTACAAGCTTTGCTTAGTTTGGGACTAGGTCGATTTGTGTAAGATTGTCCCCTAATATTTATTTATTTATTTATTTATTTATTTAATGCTTCTTCTTCGAAAGATGAACTTTCTAGCGACATGTTGCACATACAAAAACATGGAATGCAAGAATTTGACCGACTCTTGTGTGCGTTGGAACTCTACAGCGGTTAAAACACAGAACTCAGAACTCCAGACCGCTCTCTGTCTGCGCGAGTTCTTATCCTCACATGCAACAGACATTTGGAATAAAGCCTGTACATTTAGAATAAAACATCTATACTAAAATAGTTTTGAAATAGGTTTCAGCATCTTATTAGCAATATCTTTTAAGTCAGGGATGGCGAATGAATGGCACGCATGCCAGTTGTGGCATGTGATGAAATAATTTGGGCACGCCACTAATCATGCATCCAAGGAATCACTATGTTTAGTATCTTTGGTGCCATGTTATAGCCAGATTACTATTGATTTCATAAAAATGGCACATTAATGAATAAAGATTCATCATCCCTGTTCTAAATACATACTAGATAAGGTTTTTTATTACTATCACAAAATCACTAACCGGTCTTCGAACTATAATTTGTGGAGGATTTCCACTAGTGCTGGCTTGACTGATGACATCTGTACTGGTAACAGGCTTTAGGCCTGTTGGTGTCTGGATATACACCACATGTGGCATGTTCCTGGTGGACCCTCGTAACTGCACTGTTCCCGAGCTCACAGAATTAGGGAGAGTGAGCTGTATAGAGTTACCGGCTGAGTTTGGCATTTGTAGCATTGTAGAATGGTTAGCCACTTGAACTTGAGACACAGAAGTACCATTATTATGCTGCTGCGAGGAGCTAGTCACAGTCATTTCAGTGCCATCCATATTGTTTGGTCTGGGGTTAGACCCCATATGCACATGTATTATGGAACTCAAGGGCTGGCTAGTATTTTGCAAAATTGGCATGGAGGACAATCCCGGACCCCCAAGTTGAATATTTTGATTTGTGCCAGGAATTTGCAAAGGTACATTAATAGTTTCTCCTGCTGGTAACTGGACAGGCACACTAGTTGTGCCTGAAACTTGGATAGGAAGACTAACTGGAGCAATTTGCAGGGGCATACTGCTGGTAGGTCCAGACAATTGAACAGGGACATTGATGTTGGAGCTAGTCCCAGGGATTTGTACTGGCACATGCACAGTAGACAGCTGCAGAGGGTATGAGGAAGGGTTGGGATGCAGCTTGACGGGCGCTAGAGAGTGCGTCACGAGCCCATGCTGCAGCGGCAGTCCGCCCTGCCCGCTCCCTACCGATGTCACGATCATACTGCTCGAAATTGGCGCCTACAAAACAATTAACAAGTCACAACCACTGTCAAATAAATGAATAATATTATATCAAAAAGAATAAAACAACTCACACGCAAAGTATTCAGCAGAACATTCTGTTGCGAGCCGGTAGGAGCTAGATTGGTGCACACGGGAGCGCTACTCGATTTTAATAATCTTTTTTTCAATATCTCACTTTTCGATTCATCAAAGTTTTGAAGTGAATTACACTGCTGTCTCTCCATTTCTCGGCATCGAGATAGGTTGCGGACGCATTACAAACGTTTGGCTATCTTTTATAGTTCATTGTTGACGACCTGCAATGTATTTGGAAATAAAATATTGAAAGGTGAAAAACAATCTCGACGCACCACCGACTTCAAGTGCTGTGTAAACGTGACGGCAAAGTTATTTGTAAAAATAAAGCAAATAAAAAATATTCGAGTAAAGCAATGATATGTTCAAATTGATACATTTAATTATTCGTCATATTTTCTTTTGCGAGTATCGCACTCTATCAATTGTGCAGCTACTTTTGCAGATCCACAACCTTCCCCAGAAAAGTTCACTAAATATTATCACGACAGTTTCTTACTTACGATTAAATGAATCAATATGAAGAATAAATACACTATGATTATTCTAACTATTACAACATCATTTTCGTGTTGAAAACAATTTATTATAAATAAATAACGTATAATGTAGCGAGGATATTTACCTGCTTGGCACACAACTGGTAATAATTTCTGACAACATAGCCAAAATTGATATGTCGGTTAAGTTGGTATTAGCAAAATGTTTTGACCAATTACAATCGAGCATTTCCGTGACGAAGCTTTCGCGCCCGAATGTTCCAAAAAAGTCAACCCCACAGATCAAACAACAAACAGCACAGCACGTACTTCTTGAGCACGTTTTTTACTCTTTTTTATCAAAAACAATAATCTTATCTTATACAAAGTTTAAAATTTTGACAATTTAATTTACTGTACGTAATTCACTGTAGAACATTGTGTGTCAAAAAAAATAGAAAAAAAATAGAAATTAAATACGATCCCTGTTAATTTTATTATCATTTCACGAAGCGGACACTTGAAATATTCTAAACTAAACTGATTCATATGTAAATGTCACAGCTAAATTCAAGTTTTAATTATACAATTTTTAATTTTCAATCAAGACTGGCCTCGATATGTAATAAAAATAGTTAATAAAATTATTAATGACCGGATGTTACATTTCCATACTTTTCCTTTTCCCGCTAGACTTGCCAATAACGGCCACCACAAACCAAAGCGCGGGGCGTGCGGGGGCGCCGATGCGACGGTTGAATAACACTGAATCATATACGCTGACACAAATGGCAGCGTGGCGCGTTTCGCACGCTCTACCCACCGGAGGTGTTTGTCAGCGTACATGATTCAGTATTGTACACCGCGCTGGACCCGCTCCTTCAGCGTCACACGCACGCCCCCGCTGCGGCCTGTGGTGGTCTTAAGGTTTTGTTTTAACCCGGCGCCACACATAGCACAAATGTTTCAACACATATTTGAACACATATTTGATCACATGTGAAGCAGCGGTATTTGCTTATTAGTTCAATAGAACAACCATACAATCAACCACCTACTTTTTAATACATATGATGACGAATAAATATATTACATTTCATTTCAACCATAGATCAAATATGTGTTCAAATATGTGTTGAAACATTTGTGCTATGTGTGGCGCCAGGGTTAAAGTTTTTCTAGGTTTTGAAAACGGTTTTGTTTTTCGTTTTATGAATTATTTATTTATTATTTATTATTTATTTTTATTTATATTTTTGTTTTTATTATTATTTACCAATTAAAATTTTTGGCTCTAATTTTTAATATCATGCGCATGAAATTTTTTTAAAATTTGTTTCTTTATTTGCATTTTTTTATATTTTACTAGTAATGTTTGAGCTACTTTAATTGACGTTTAAAATGGAAATTAATAGCTATAGAATGGACTACAAATTTGACATTGACATTTATTAGCTACAACACAAATTAATCTGTGATTGGACATAATATCAATCCTAACCACAGAGTACTTTTCCTAACTAAACCTCAAAAACTTTGATAAACGTGTAATTCTCGTGAATAAACATTAAAATGGTAAGTATAGATTGAATTATCTAGCTATTCATGCTAAGTTAGTCTTGTCAGTGGTATTAGAAAGTAAACTTTGTTGCAGAAACCTCTAATGCTGCAAGGGCACGAGCGTGCTATAACTCAGATCAAATATAACCGTGAAGGAGACTTGCTGTTTTCAGCGGCGAAGGACTCTAAGCCGAATGTTTGGTGGTCGCTAAATGGAGAGCGCTTGGGCACCTTTAATGGCCATGGTGGTGTGGTCTGGTGCCTCGACGTCAATTGGCAAACCATCAACCTCATTACTGGAGGTGGTGACAGTTCTTGCAGGTTAGTATAGAAATGTTTATTACTAGGATGGAGTTTATCATAATTAATCATAATAGTGGTGCCCCAAGGATCTAAAATGAATAGGCCTACTTAAAAATTTTAGATAAATTGGTAACAAAATTTTGAGTCTTACTATTACTGTCTTTTTTATACACTTTAAAATTCAGTGATTTTGTATCTTACAAAGTATTAAATAAAAATGTTATTTGTATTTATAATGCTCTGATTCATCAGGATTCCATAATCTTGTAAATTTTTAATTTTAATGATCTCATTGTCATGTTGGTTTGCCATGCATTTGTCTAAAGCAATTGAGGGTTATAGAATCAAAGTCCGCTAAATCCATTTTGGTTTTGTATGTAAATCCATACTAAACCAAAATGGATTTAGCGGACTTTGATTCTATACCCCTCAATTATCAGACAACACTAAAGCTGTAGTAAATGCTGTAAATTATTTTTTCGGTCAGTTATTTAAAGTGATATTTTTTCAACAGACTATGGGACCTGGAGACTGGCAAAAACATTGCTACAGTGAAAACAAACTCCTCTGTGAGAACTTGTAACTTCAGCTTCAGTGCCAACCAAGCTGCCTTTACCACAGATA
Organism: Archips crataeganus; assembly: GCA_947859365.1. Taxonomy (NCBI): domain Eukaryota; kingdom Metazoa; phylum Arthropoda; class Insecta; order Lepidoptera; family Tortricidae; genus Archips; species Archips crataeganus. The sequence goes on along the minus strand of OX402051.1, from coordinate 22,618,792 downwards.
AAGCCATGGGACACCCTTGTGCAGTAAGTGGAAAAATTAAATTGTTGCCGTGTGATAAAAAACGCTAGTCACAGGCTTTATTGCGAGGCACCAGAAAAGATTACCTTTTATTCTCATTATTAATGTATTCCAGGTATTCGTCATTGATACAAGAACAGTTGACGAGTCCATCTCCTCTCAAGCACCAATCCTCAAGTGGGATATCACCGACTCTAAGGTCACATCCATGGTGTGGGGCACTCTTGACGAAACGATTATCACTGGCCATGAAGCTGGTGACATTAACCAGTGGGACCTCAGGGTATGAACTATAAAAATATTTTTTTTTTTACAAATCAACCTACTCCCGAACTAAGCAAAGCTTGTACTATGGGTACTAGACGACGATAAACATATTTATATAGATAAATAAATACTTAAATACATAGAAAACATCCATAACTCAGGAACAAATATTCATGCTCATCACACAAATAAATGCCCTTACCGGGATTCAAACCCAGGACCTCTTGCTTCGTAGGCAGGGTCACTACCAACTAGGCTAAAGCGGTTGTTTATTATTAACATTAATATCATTTAGCCTATAATATTATTATTATTATGTTGGTAGGGATTTCCGATCACGGGCCCATGGGGACCCGGTCATTTGAAAGGCATTCAAGCCAACATGAAGAGGCCTTTGGTACCATATAATATAAATGAGATGGGCGCAACTATGGAGGTCTGTCCCCTAATACACCATGAGGTTGTGCTAGCGGACAGTCCTCCACAGTTGCCAATCTATTGCCAGGTAGGAATCAACATGGAATTGGCTATGGGGTTGGGATGTTGTGGACAGGATTACCAGGCTATGGAGTGAGATAACGCACACCTACCATTTCAATATCTCATAAACTGAACTTTTATTATCATTTAGCCTATAATACGGTGTCCCACTGCTGGGCAAAGGCCTCTCCTCTTGACTTCCACATCTCCCTAATATAATAAAACTAGCTTTTGCCCGCGGCTTCGCTCGCGTGTACTATGAGTATTCCAAAGAACCAAGATATCAAGCAAGCAAGCATACAGGCAAGCAAGCAAGCAGGTCCACAATTGACCGAGAAATCGGTGAACATACCTACATAAAAAAATACATAAAGTGGAATGCATAACCTCCTCCTTTTCTTCCTTTTAGAAGTCCTTTTAGAAGTTGGTTAAAGTGCCCTTTGCGGCCTACTTACAGTACTTATGAATTTTGACATTTTAGCTTTCTACAACCAGTAAAACGAAAAATCGCGTTTCTCCCGTTCCCGTGGGAATTTTGGAAAGTCCTCTCTCAATGCTCCTCTACACTCCCCAAACGACCTACATGCCGAATTTCAGCTTTCTACGACCAGTAAAACGAAAAATCTCGTTTTTTCCCGTTCCCGTGGGAATATGGGAAAGTCCTCTCTCAATTCTGATCTACACTCCCCAAGCAACCTACATGCCGAATTTCAACTTTCTACGACCTGTAAAACGAAAAATCCTGTTTTTCCCGTTCCCGTAGGAATTTTGGAAAGTCCTCTCTCAATCCAGCTCAACACTCCCCAAACAACCTACATGCCGAATTTCAGCTTTCTACGACCAGTAAAACGAAAAATCCCGTTTTTTCCTTATCCCATGGGAATTTATAATTACCTACATCTATGCCAAATTTGAAGAGTCTAGTAATTAGTTCATAGGATCCCGTTGAACTGAATATATAAATCCCGTTTTTTCCTTATCCCGTGGGAATTTTGAAAAATCCTGAAATTAATGTTTTAAATAATGTAATACCTACTTGTGTATCAAATTTGAAGAGTAGTTATTATAGTTACTGAGATAGGGTCACTCGGAATCGAATATATAAATCCCGTTTTTCCCTTTCCCGTGGGAATTCCCAAAAATCCTTCCTTAGTGGATGCCTACATTGTATAAGGTATCTATGTGCAAAATTTCAAGTCTCTAGGTCCAGTAGTTTGGGCTGTGCGTTGATATATCAACAGTCATTTAGTTTATTTAGATATTTCAACCCCATCGCACTCCATCCAGGGAGATGGTATTTTACGTCTGCCACGTCGGATTTTAAAACCATTGTTGTTTTCATAACCAGCGACCCGATAAACCATAGAAACAACACCCATGTTGATTTTCAGACTTTGTTACCCCTTTCCCCCCTTTTAGGGGTTGAATTCTCAAAAAACCTGAAACACGTGTTTACACATTTATCATTAGGAGTATTTCTGTGAAGTTTCGAATAAAATAGTCGAACTAATCTTGTTACCCCATACAAACTTTGGACCCCCGTTTCACCCCCTTGGGGTGTGAATTTTGAAAAATCCTTTCTTAGTGCACCCCTAGACCTTATAAGGAATCTACATGCCAAATTTGGAATCTCTAGGCCCAGTGGTTTGGGCTGTGCGTTGATATGTCAGTCAGTCAGTCAGTTTCTTCTTTTATATATTAAGATATAAAAGATAAAAAGTGTGCAACCAAATGGATCACTGTGGCTCTTCCTTGTGCATTAGTCTTGTTGTCATAAGGGTCTAGCTGCCAAACAGTGAACCACTACAGTCTTTAGATTTTACAGAATGTGTATTAAAATGGATGCTTTTATTTATATAAATAGCTCAAAACCTATGCAAAACTTGTATCTGTGGGAAGAGTCATATCCATATCTATTTACCTTTACATTCACTGCTCTATTTGTCAATGATCAAATTAAAGTTAATAATAAATTTTCTTTACAGACTGGCAAGAAAATACATTCAATCAAGGAACATACCCACCAAATTAACGACATGCAGTTATCTCGCGATGGCACCATGTTCATCACTGCTTCCAAAGACCAGACTGCCAAATTATATGATACCAGCTCCTTGGAGCTCTTGAAAGAGTACAAAACTGAGCGGCCCGTAAACTCCGCTGCACTAAGTCCTATCTTAGACCATGTGGTACTTGGAGGTGGCCAAGATGCTATGGATGTCACAACCACATCTACTAGACAGGGCAAATTCGATGCTCGCTTCTTCCATTTAGTATTTGAAGAAGAGTTTGGAAGGGTGAAGGGCCATTTTGGACCCATCAACAGTTTGGCATTCCACCCAGATGGCAAGAGTTACGCGTCAGGAGGCGAGGACGGCTATGTCCGCGTCCAAAGCTTCGATCAATCCTACTTTGATTACACCTTTGACTACAACCGTGATTAGATATTTTTTATAAATGAACCCACAGATTGTTTAATAAAGAAATTTATTTTAATAAGTGGGCTCAATGTTTTCTTTATTGTTATTTATTACTTTACAGCACATCGACGAAGTTAATCTAACATATTTTGTATGGAAAAATATAGTAGGTATGCAAAAACTTGTTGGTGAAGCCTATAATAAAAAAAATATATATATATATCACGGGACAATTCACACCAATTGACCTAGTCCCAAAGTAAGCTAGGCAAGCTTATATTATGGGTACCAGGCAACGGATAAACATACTTATATAGATAGATACATACTTAAATACACATTAAACACCCAAGACCCGAGAACAAACATTCGTATTTTTCATACAAATATCTGCCCCGACACGGGAATCAAACCCGGGACCTCAAGCTTCATAGTCAGGTTCTCTAACCACTAGGCCATCTGGTCGTCTGGTCGCCTATGGCGTATTATCTTATGATTCATGAAGTTCGTTTTGATTAAAACCACCATGAGACGCGTACATGATTTATTTATTTGTGATGAAATAATCTGGTCACTAACATTTTATATAATGTGGTTTGGTTAGGGCATTGAACCCTGTTCGTAATTTGACCGAGGCACTGGCCTCTAGCTGAGCTACTTAGAATGAAACGCTGGCACATAGCTCTCTACAATCTACTGATAGATCGGTTGGTGTATTCCCCATAGTTGTTTCATACGAAAATTTTACCATTTAATTAATATACTGATTGATTATCGTTAGACTGGCCTAAAATATGTCGGGCAAAACTTGAGCGATCCATTAATTCACCGAAGTCAGTTTTCATTTCTTCATTTGATTGAAACTTGTTAGACCTGTGTAACATACAACATACACATTGTTGAAATAATATAATTCTACAAAACTAATGGGCATTGCTGTAAGAGCTTAGTATCCAAGCCAAAAATCAATAAATAAAAAAAAAGCATTTGAATGTCAGAAATGTCATGATTGTCAAATGCAGTGTTTGCGTTTTCATTCAATACTTTTTGTGTTGATTTGAATTCAAAGAAAACAGAGTGTACACACTTGTTAAGTGAAGCAATATTTATGCGTACACTGCATTCAAAAGTGTATATAGCAATAATTTAATGTATGGAAATGAAAACTTTCTAATAGCCTCACCAAATACCGTGACATCATTTGTGAGTGCGAATTGTATTTCTACATTGTAAACATCAATTTTTGTAATACTTGTAGGTTTTGTAGTAAGAATTTTCATTTCTATGTTGATGTAATATATTATAATGGTCATTTCGCATATTAAATTTTACAATTAGCTTATAAGTACATGCTTTGTATACATAACAATTCTCACAACAAAATCGCCTCAAGAAGTTACCGTCGTTATTAAAATTTACTGTTTTTGATTGATTGTTTTTCCTAGAATCTCAAACCTAGATTAATATTACAGCAATTCCAATAATACAGTTCAAAATCATTGTGTAAGAATAAAGTGACCCAATTGTTAATGTTTATGTCCATGTTTTTTTTTTTAATATACAATAACAGACAATGTAACATAAACCAAACAATCTGCTCATGTGTGTAATCTCTTTACTACGACATTGGCGAAATGGATCAATTTCAAAAAATTTGTACATAGTTAACGGCTTAATCAAAACAAAAATCACAATCACTATTTTTGTGTAACAAAAGTTAGTCATACAAAGTATATGGGTAACTCCGTTACACAAAAATAATTAATTAAATTTTGTTTTTAATTAATCCCTTAATTGTGTACAATTTTTTTGAAAACAACTCAAATATGCCTTGCTAAGCCAGCAAGGGTGGAAGCCAAAGAAAAAAAAACAGTGCTAATGTTTTTCACCAAGTTTGAAAACGGAGACCAAATAAAAAACATCTCTAACCAAGTCCATTTTTTTAATGACAATGTTTTTTTTTGTTACAGCTCTAATAGTTTGCAGTTAGAGGTAAAAGATGAGCAGCCAACACCAGTATATGACTGTTAACAACACACCAAGCACACGGGTTGGAGACATTGAGCATATAAGTAAGACATTATAATAATTATTGTTTTCTTCTTTTTTTTTATTAATTTATCACTTTGGCAATGGTTTTAATATATGTACTTAAATAGATATTAAACACCCAAGACTCAAGAACAAATGTTCATATTCTTCGTACCTTATATCTTTTTAGTCAGGTTCTCTAACCACTAGGCTAGGCCAGTGTTTTTCAATCTTTTTGAATATGCAACCCCTTTACAATTAATTATTTTAGCGACTAGGGACAAAATCTAAGTCAGCTTAAAATTGAAAATGATTGCTACTTGCCATTTTTTTTACCTGGGCCCCCCTGGATAGGGTTTCGCAAACCCCCTATACTTCATTTGTTTAGCATTACAAATAAGGTAAACAATCTTGAATCTATTTATTGAAAGCCAATTAAAAAAAAAAGTAACTGTTACTAAACCAAAAAAATGTAAATGACCATATTTCCTTGCTAATGGTTACATATTTGCTGTGATTTATTTTTCAAAAGTGCTTTTCAATAAAAAGACATGCCAAGATCGCTTACATTCTTTCTAATGCTAAAAACAACGAAGTATAGGGGTTGCAACATTGCACTAGGCCATCCAGTTGCAAAACTTATGACGTAATTGTTGCCAGGCCACCTGTCGGAGCACATAGGCTCGCTCTGCCTCTCCTCGGAGTACTCGGACGTGACTCTGATAGTGGAGGGGCAGCGCATCCCGGCGCACAAGGTCATCCTCGCGGCCAGCAGCGACTACTTCCGCGCGCTGCTCTACGGCGGCATGCGGGAAGCTAACCAGGTACAGTAAAATTACATAAAGTTTACCGCTGACAGACGGTTTGCCTTCATTTCATATTCAACTTTAACAACCTACAAATAAAGCCAATTTTACAATACTGTTACCTACGTTTGCAGATTTTGTAATATCTACTTTATTTGTATGTTGTTAAAGTTGAAAATGAAATGAAGGCAAACCATCTGTCAGTGGTAAACTAAAAGTAAATGTATTGTACTTGGTTCAACTTACACTTTTTTGGTTCTGGCTATGTCACTTGGGCAGTATCTCGGCAGGAACTGGTTTGGTGTGAGCCAAACACCACTGGCCAGCCAAAAGGACTTGGTTGATTCACTTATTTTAAACAGATTCCTCAAGGTATTTCAAGGCAAAAATGTAGTGAATCGGGTCAATTTGGTTTGGTTTAAGAGACATTAAATTTTTCCTAAAATTCTTTAGTGTAACATACCCTAATGATAAGCAATGTTGCCACTCTCCAATCCTAAAAAAAGTCTTTTTATAACAGACAGATAACATCACAACAACTTAGAATGTGTTGCCAGCTCGTTTAAGCCCTTGTTATCTTGAAGTTCGACATTGAACATAAAATTACGTTCATCGTCATTTTTATTATTATTGTCAAATGTAGGGTAGCACATGACACTAACAACATCACTCTGTAAAGGTTCGCTCACACTCACCGTTGACGCAGTACGAATATTCAACACTTTTTTTCTAATAATTAGAATACTTGAATACAGTTGGTGTACTTATGTATTTTTCTCAAACATGCTATGAAATATTGACGTTATGTTCCTTATGATACGCCACGAAGTGTCACGTTGAAGGTGCGGCTAGCCGTGCGGGCGGCCGTGCGGTCAATAATGGAATTTCATACAACATTGCTGGCCAGGGCCAGCAAAGTGATCGTCTATTGTTTCATGTGACACAGCACCATGACGGTTATTTATAGTACTATGGCATCATAGCATTTAGCCATTAAAAAAAAACTATAAGCAATATTTGCGTTTTGGTTCATTATGACATTCTGCCACTACGTTTATTTAAGGTGAGATGATGATGATGGTGGTAATGGTGATGATGATGGTGGTGATGATGATGGTGATGGTGATGATGGTGGTGATGATGATGGTGATGGTGATGATGGTGGTGGTGATGATGATGATGATGATGGTGATGATGGGATGGTGATGATGGGATGGTGATGATGGTGATGTGATGATGATGGTGATGACGATGATAATGGTGGGTGATGGTGATCATGGTGATGGTGATGATGGTAATGATGATGATGATGATGGTAATTGGTAATGGTGATGATGGTGATGATGATGATGATGGTGGTGATGGTGATGATGATGATGATGGTGGTGGTGATGATGATGATGATGACGATGGTGATGGTGGGTGATGGTGATGATGGTGATGTTGATGATGGTGGTGATGATGATGATGATGGTGGTGATGGTGATGGTGATGGTGGTGATGATGATGATGGTAATGGTGGTGGTGAGGACGGTGATGGTGGTGGTGATGATGGTGATAGTGATGATGATGATGACGATGATTTTATGATGATGATGATGATGATGATGATGATGATGATGATGGAGGAGATGGTGATGACGATGGTGATGGTGGGTGATGATGATGATGGTGATATTAATGATGGTGATGAAGGTGATGATGATGATGATGATGGTGGTGATGATGATGGTGATGATGATGATGATTGTGGTAATGGTGATATGATGTGATGATGATGATGACGATGATTTTATGATGATGGTGATGGTGATGATGATGATGATGATGATGATGATGGTGATGATGATGATGATGATGATGATGCAAGTTTGAGAAAAACTCTATACAAGCCTTGGCCACGAACAGGGATTGCCGGCCTCGTATCTCTAGATGGCCTCGTTACCACTCGGCCATCTATAACTACTCGGCCGGCAATCCCCTATTTCGCGGCCGCTGCAGTAATGTACTATTATTAACCATTAAATATTTACTAAATCAATTTTATTTTCAGGCTGAAGTAGAGTTACAAGCTCCTCTTCAAGCTTTCAAAGCACTGCTGCGCTATGTGTACTCAGGTAATTCTTTTGCATATTTTCTTTCTAGTAAATTACGTGACTGCCCGACGAATCTTTCTCGTCAATCCAGATATTATATCTTTTTGGATTTAGCTAGTTGATCTGCTGGCCGGGTTAGATCCATCCGAAGCTAACTAAGTCCTTGGGTGGGTCTCTATAATAAAAGAATCAATAAAAAAATCGTATGCACCTCACCTCACCTCGCCTCAGAATTTTCCGGCATTTATGCAATCGTTTTTAAATTTGAAAAGAGCTTTATGGCGAAAAAAAAGAAGTTTCGTGAGGAAACACACACACCCGCTAAGAAAGTCGATGGTGCGTGTGAAGTTCCCAATCCGCACTGTGCCCACGTGGGAACTGCGGCCCAAGCCTTCTCATCTGTGTTCTGCAACTGGGACGTATACACCGTGAAATTTTAGTGGTTGTTTTCCGGAAACGAGGTGATTTAGTATCGATTGTACAATCGATTTATAATTACTATTTTGACTAGAGTCAAAAATCCAATTGTGAAAAACGAAAGTCGAAAATAACCGCAAACCAATAGTAACGCTTCGTTGGTACCTAAACTGTCGTACGATCGTACGCTAATTGTACCAACGGAGCGTTACTATTGGTTTGCGGTCATTTTTGACTTTCGTTATTCACAATTGGATTTTTGACTCTAGTCAAAATAGTAATTATAAATCGATTGTACAATCGAAACTAAATCACCTCGTTTCGGGAAAACAACCACTAAAATTTCACGGTGTATAGGCCGAGACGACCGTCAGTGACGTAGCACGACGTAGGGAGACTAGCGCAAAAAAATATTATGCCGCCTACTTATTTAGGTTATTACAATTTGAAAGTCTAATAACATGAAGTGGTTCAAATAACGTAATTGCGAACGGAACATTTCGTATAAGGGACCTTCTGCGCAAGGGTCGTAATATAAACGAAGGATCATTTTGGCAAAAATAGTCTCAGGTAATAAATGAATGGCGCCAAACGAGGAACGAGTCGGACTACTCTATTGATATTGGTATTGTCCAGGGCACATGGGGCTGTCTCTGCTGCGCGAGGACACAGTGCTGGACATGCTCGGGCTGGCGCACCAGTTCAACTTCCAGGAGCTGGAAGCCGCCATCTCCGACTACCTAAGGCAGGTGCTCGCGCTGAGGAACGTCTGCGCTGTGCTCGACGCTGCCAGGTATGTACCGTTGGGGTAAGACAAGGTTCGTCACAAAATTGATTCTTATGTGGATGTGGGTAGATTAATATGTGTTACCGTATGGTCGTCTACAGACGACGCTGGCGTTAAAAAGGTTAAAGCTGACGTATGCTTGCACCAAGGCAATTGTCAGTCCTTTTCATACGAATATTATACAGATTATCGCATTGACGTTTCCCATTTTTCTAAAGGTATATTAGAAATGTTTAGGTACTTAACTAAATGTAAACAAACGTCGAAACGTCGAGGTAAATAAATAAATATTTAGTGCGTGATAAGTCCCGTTTAGTTTAGTAATTATAAATGTAAACAAACATGAACTACCAACAGTTATGGCGTCGTTTTAACCAGCCAAATGCAATATTTGTAATTGGCTTTCACGCGTCGCATTATCAACATACTCTTACTTTATTCGCTTAATAATTATCGACGTACTCGTTAGTTTAGTCGCATAATAAATTATCATGCTACTAAACTAAATAGTACTTCGATAATGGGCGCATAATTTTGTTACGGGATGTAGAGATATTATCTTTGCCACTAGGAAAACCAGCGCTGGAAATTGGGATGCACTAAAACAAATAACCTTTAGTTTTTATATATTTTTTGGAAAGAACAGGATATTTTAAGATACTATTTTCATCGATTTTGAATTTGGTTGAGTATTTAATTTTTTATAATTTTTTTAAGAAATACGTTGGATGACGTCACAGTGAGAGAGCCACGTTCCGTTGTCTAGAAAAATTCAAGTCGTACATAACATAATCTGTGGCACTACTGATTTGTCTTGTCACTGTCAATAATACAAGCACGGCTGAGGGTCCTCAATGAACCATGACAAATATTTTTATTTATTTCTCTTCTTTTAGCTTCGATTATTCCCGTTTGTTTAATGGTGTGATAGATATTTATTATAGATATAGATATTTTTTATTAAAATCTGATATTTCAATCCTTTTATATTTACTTGTAACGTAGTAATTTAATAATTAAATTTGTAAAAATACATTGGAAATACTCGTATACATTTCGGACTTAACTATAAATGACAACTGTTTAAAGCCAGGTGCGCATCATGTGATTAAAGTTCTGTCCTTGTCACTCTTTGCTATTATAAGCAGGAAAGCAATATTTCAAACTGTCAATTTGCTTTAGAGTGTAGACCTGCTTTATATCTGCCTTAGCGACGATTCACTGCAGGGGTCAAATGAAGGTCATTACTTAAATTTTCTTTATTTAATTCAGTTGATCATATTTTTGGAATCTGATTTCTGAAAACGCTTCACAAAGCCTATTTCTCCAAACGGTTTTCGATACGTTATACTTTGTCAAAAATTGGGACATCCCAATTATATGCTGAATTCGGTACCCATTGCCCAAGGAAGCTATTAGAGTTTGAGTTTTATTTCTCCTATTTTTTCCGTAAATGTATGATGACAATAAAGTTTTTTTTTTATAATTTTCTCTAATGATCTCTCGATATAATAATATCAACGCATCTAACAGCGTCATGCATGATTATGTGCAGACTGACAATGTCAATGAAAGTAATTGCGGTCTACATCTAGTAGCAAATACCTATGTCTAAAGTTAGTAGTTATTCTAAAGAAAGTATTATATTCTGCAGGCTCTATGGTCTGGACGCTCTGATGGACTATTGCTACAACTTCTTGGACAGGAACGCTACAGAGGTTCTCCAGCATGACTCCTTCTTACAGCTATCAGTTGTAAGTATAACATATGAAACAATTTCACCGATCATGTTCCTTGTACCATCTATTACTGTGGCCGCTATAACAACAATTAGGTACTAAAAATGAAATAAAGTTAAAAATTAAAGGGGTCGTCATACAAGAAACGTAATTTTTTTCAGCGTTCGATCGATCGACTCGATCTTTATATATATTTTTTTTTTTTTTTTTTAAACACAAATTTTTTACGGATGTCCCTTCATATACGAGTCCGACTCGCACTTGATCGGTTTTACTTTCCTAAGTTATTTTATGTAAATGTTACGTTCGATTTGGCAGGAAGCTTTGCAGGGTCTTTTGGAGCGAGACTCGTTTTTCGCGCCCGAAGTAGACATCTTCAAGGCTGTGTGCAAATGGTTCGAGGCGAACCAGCAGTGGGTCAAGTCCGAGAGTGGGCAGGCGCAGGTGGTGAGTAGTGCTGCTATATTTTTTTTTTTTTAGATTTTTGCATTAGATTGACGACGCACAGTCTAAACCACTGGAGTTAGAGGCTTTAAATTTAGCAGACATACATGAACTAGCCTCGAGGGGCGCTAAGAAGAGAGTTTTGAAAAATTTCACGGGATAGGGAACTAGTCTAAGGCGTGGGAATAACTGGTTATAGTAAAAATATTGACTATAAAAGTGACATAGAAAATGGCTCTTACGGCCCCGTGGGTGGAGTGGCGGCGCGGTGGGCGTTTTTCTATTTACTGTGTGCTGCCTATTAAGCGAACTATCCAATCTCCGGGATAAAAACTATGGTCTCAATCTATCTTCATACCAAATTTCATCTTAATCGGTTCAGCGGTTAAAGTGTGAAGAGGTAACAGACAGAAAGACAGACCAACAAAGTAACTTTCGAATTTATGATATTAAGTAAAGACTAGCTGTTGCCCGCGACTCCGTCTGCGAAGAATTCGTTTATCGTTATTCCGCGGGAACTCTATTTTTTCAGAATAAAAAATATTCTATAATGTTAATTCAAGTTATAAACTATTTGTGTGCCATCATCGGAATCCGTCAGACGGTTTTAGCGTGAAAGAGCAACAAACATCCACACATCCATCCTTCCTACAAAAGTTCATATTTATGATATTAGTGGGATTAGTATGGATGGGAATTGATTGGCGGTTTAAAATAGCCTATTTTTAACGTCTGACACAAAAAGAGGGGTGTTATAAGTTAGACCGCTATGTGTGTGTGTCTGTCTGTGGCATCATAGCTCTTAAACGGGTGAACCGATTTCGATGCGGTTTTTTTTTTGAAAGCAGGTTTCTTGGCGATGGTTCTAAGACATGTTTTCATCCGTTTTCGCCGTAATACTCACATTCTTTCTCTTCTGTACAGCATACTCTTCAATCCTGCAACTCCTCAATATCTTCAAGAGCGTTTTATGTTTATGTCCTCTATTCGCTCTGCACAAAATTTTCTTCTTACTGTTCCTCCTTCTTCCTCCAAATTCTATCATAACTCCTTTACTATGACCGCCATTCGTCTTTGGAATTCTCTTCCTTTGTCGTTAAGGCAAGCAAAATCCCTTCCCATTTTTAAAAACCTTCTAAAGGCTCACTATTTGTCACTAACGTAATCCTCGCTCTTTGACCCTTCTTTATTCTTTTTCTTTTTTGTTTAAGTATATTGTTTCTTTAATTTCCTTTTTAAATCCTTTTCTCACATGCGGCCTTTTGACATTTTTTTCCATTGATATTTTGTATTAAGTATATGTAGTGTATAAGTATTATATTGAATGTATTAGTTTATTTATATAATTTATATTATATTTGTATTGTTTTTATTGTTTGTTGTCTATTAAGTAATACTGCGTTTCTCTTGTCTGTTATTTCTGCCACCTACATTCGTCTGTTGATATTTATTAATTTCTGAGTAATTGGTTGTCTGGAAGAGATCGCTTTTTAGCGATAAGACCGCCTATTGTCTACTTGAATTTTTATTTTTGTAATGTCACTGTACTGTTTTTGGTGATCAATAAAGAATATTTGTATTGTTGTATTGTATTGTATGTTTTATCAAAATTGGTGCAGCCGTTTCAAAGTTATCAGCTCTTTTGTTAGCTGCGGAAGGGATCTTAGACGCGTAATGGGCATTTACTTTATTTTCAAACGTGTGTAACCAAATTGCGTTGGGGGTTTTTACATTTTTTAAATATTTTATGCTCACGTCGTTCAGCGCAAACACTGGATATTTTTTTTGGTCACCGGCTTAAATAAATGTGTGACGTGCAGGAGAAGATCCTCCGCTGCGTCCGGCTGACCCTGATGAGCCTGGAGGAGCTGCTGCGGGTGGTGCGCCCGTTCGCGCCCGTCACGCCCGACATGCTGCTAGACGCCATACATGACAAGACGCGCACGCGCACCACGGACCTGCGCCACCGCGGGCTGCTGCGTACGTACACTGATAGCTCTGATAGAACCGCTCTGCTGCCTGCGATACAATAAGCTCAGGCGCTAGGGTCAGCCCGGCTAGTTTATTAATTGGGAATGTCTCAAAAAAAATTACCAGTGGTTTTTATATATTTTTTTTGTATAGAAAAGTCAATTATAAGAAACTAATTTCAATATTTTGTCATTTAGTTCTCTACTTTTTACAAAATTATTTACTGAAACTATTTTGGTTGATGACGGACGTCAGATTATAATTGAGGGCTCCCACACTGCCAAATTTGTAAATCTATCTAAATGCGTACGATAAGGCAACCCTTTTAATTATTTTTTGCGTAGTGGTACACTATAACTAATGCCACTTTATTGGCGCTGTCAAAGTGCTAGATGTCAGACAGCGGGTCCAAATCGAACTCCGTAATCCACGCGTAAATTGTGAGTAATTCTAAGCACACAAAATAAAGTACGACTTGGACCGGTCACGCAATTTACACCAATGTCAAATAAAGGTCATTGCTTATTTGCTATATAATAAATTAATTACATAATATTAAAATTAAATAACTACAGAAAACGAGTTAAAAAGCATTTATCTCGAAATGGTTTTCGATTTACTATACATTGCAAAAAAATAGACATCCCCAATTATCATCCCAGCCGAAGAACGAAATTCGGAAAAATCCAGAGGTGCGAACCTTGGCTCGAACCCATGACCCTTTACTCGAGAGGCCGGCTATACTATGTCAAACTACTAGGCTACCACGGCTTCGTTAGTGTTTAACGGCTTAGTTTATTAATAATTCTAGAACAACTCGTGTTACTTTTTAAACACGGCATACCTTTCCCCCCTCTCTGAAGTGTCCCTCTCACACTGTGTTTATTTATTTATTTAAGGAGAATCAACAGCTTCTAACATAATATAGGTATTGTTAATAATAACACAGAGCCAATTACAGGATCTCACAGATTGGATTTACTGCCTTTATAGCCTTTAAAACTGGACTTTATGCGTACATAACGCACCTTAACGCGCCTTAGCCTAGTTGGGAGTGACCCTGCCTACGAAGCAAGAGGTCCTGGGTTCGAATCCCGGTAAGGGCATTTATTTGTGTGATGAGCACGAATATTTGTTCCTGAGTTATGGATGTTTTCTATGTATTTAAGTATTTATTTATCTATATAAGTATGTTTATCGTCGTCTAGTACCCATGGTACAAGCTTTGCTTAGTCTGGGACTAGGTCGATTTGTGTTAGATTGTCCCCTAATATTTATTTATTTATTTTATTTTTTATTTACATAGTTGAGCGTTTAATGACCCTACATAGTTATTAACACATTTAGTGCCAGTGATACAACGTCTGTGAAACATCGCTTCACCAGAGTACGTCTCAAGGTGTCGTTGTTATCATTAAACAAAAAAATAAATACAAAAATATACTTCATATAAAACTTGTTAAACTTGGCTTAGTAGCGACATCTCTTGTCCGGGTGAGCGGTTAGTATGTATGTATGTAAACACTTTATTGTACATACATAAAACACAAAAATAATACAAAACAACACAACAAAAATAGTACAAAGGCGAACTTATCCCTAAAAGGGATCTTTTCAAGCTAACCTGGCATGAAAGGAAAAATTAAAAAAAAAAGAGATAGGCAAACAATAATTTATGTACAGAGAGAAGAAAGAAAATATAACATATAAACAAATACACAAAATAAACAACAATTAGAGACTACGACAAATATACTTATACCTAACTTAACACTGAACAAAATACACACATACGAAAAAACAGTACAAGGAAAGTTCCGAAGGAGTGTTGAATTCTCTCGATGAGGGTATAACATAGATCGGGCGCTGTATCACTGCTATATAATTAAGTGATTATCTAACAGATTGAGAATATGGATGTATGGGAAAAATTCGTGTCTAAACTCCTGTGGTGGTGTAGGGGAATGGCACGCGGCACGGAATGCAGAGGACCTGGGTTCGATTCCCAGCGCTGGCCTTTTTTCTGGGTTTTTTTCTCCATCCATGTTTCAGTTTGTATTCAGTATGAAACATTAAACACGTCAACGTCAAGCTCCTTCGTAAGGTTGTTCAATTAAATAAATAAATATCACGGGACAATTCACACCAATTGACCTAGTCCCAAAGTAAGCTAGGAAAGCTTGTGTTATGGGTACTAGGCAACGGATAAACATACTTATATAGATAGATACATACTTAAATACATATTAAACACCCAAGACCCGAGAACAAACATTCGTATTTTTCATACAAATATCTGCCCCGACACGGGATTCGAACCCGGGACCTCAAGCTTCATAGTCAGGTTCACTAACCACTAGGCTGTCTGGTCATCTAAATTGTTTACCAGCATTATGTTCCGTTTTAATTTCCGCCTCTGCTCGCCTAGTACCGGAAGAGAACGTGGCGACACTGAAGCGGGGCGCGCGCGTGATCGCCGGCGACATGCGCTCGGCGCTGCTGGACGGCGACACCGAGAACTACGACATGGAGCGCGGCTACACGCGGCACACCATCAGCGACGCGGCCGACAACCCCGGCATCCTGGTGCGGCTTCCGGCGCCCACCATCCTGAACCACCTGCGGCTGCTGCTGTGGGACCGCGACAACAGGTAGCTGCAGCTAGAACTGCACATGGAGCGCGGCTACACGCGGCACACCATCAGCGACGCGGCCGACAACCCCGGCATCCTGGTGCGGCTTCCGGCGCCCACCATCCTGAACCACCTGCGGCTGCTGCTGTGGGACCGCGACAACAGGTAGCTGCAGCTAGAACTGCACATGGAGCGCGGCTACACGCGGCACACCATCAGCGACGCGGCCGACAACCCCGGCATCCTGGTGCGGCTTCCGGCGCCCACCATCCTGAACCACCTGCGGCTGCTGCTGTGGGACCGCGACAACAGGTAGCTGCAGCTAGAACTGCACATGGAGCGCGGCTACACGCGGCACACCATCAGCGACGCGGCCGACAACCCCGGCATCCTGGTGCGGCTTCCGGCGCCCACCATCCTGAACCACCTGCGGCTGCTGCTGTGGGACCGCGACAACAGGTAGCTGCAGCTAGAACTGCACATGGAGCGCGGCTACACGCGGCACACCATCAGCGACGCGGCCGACAACCCCGGCATCCTGGTGCGGCTTCCGGCGCCCACCATCCTGAACCACCTGCGGCTGCTGCTGTGGGACCGCGACAACAGGTAGCTGCCAGCCCTCCAGGTCTGACCCGGAGTCTACGGGTCTGAATAGTGCTTATCCGGGCCACAGAATAAGTAATAGTACTAACGTACAGAAGGATCACTCTCGAACAAAAGTCAACTTTAGGTATAAAAACTTGCGTACTCTTACGGCTTGCACGCGAAATTGAAACTTATCGTATGATACGAGCGTTCATATTCCGTGGGGCACCGCTGATCCGAAACTAAGGGCACAGGTTCCCACTGGCCGATATTTGGTAGGTATATAAATCAAGAAAGATAACAGTGTATTAATTCAGTAAACTACATTTAGTAAGTAAGTAAGTTATTTATAAGATCGTTTAGAAGTCATTGTTTGTTGCAAAAATCACAGAAAAAAAGATGCTTAGTTACGCGCGACGCGGCTAGCGTGCGAACCGAAGGCCGACCGACAACCTACTGCCATACTCCTCCCCGGGAGGAGCGCCGGCCGAACATACCTAAACTGCGGAGTGAAACCCCCCTGGTATTCGGTAGATCTGAGAATAGGTCGTAGGCTATTTTTTATACCTACCCCTATTCTTCGCGGACGGAGGCGCGGGCAACAGCTAGTATATACATATAAATAAGTGATAAGTCCCGTTTTATCACGTCTGTTTCTGACGAATTATGGCGTATTGCTTGTGCACAACGCTTTTCATGTCTGATTAGCCCGATGCGAGAGCGACATCTCCCGTCCCGTCCCCGTCCCGTTCATAGTATTGGTTATAATATGTAATATTAGGAGAACAAAGATCTTGCGTGGAGTCGGAGAAAATGATGTAGGCCAGAGTGCGTCGTTAAAAGATAGTGTTTATTTGAAAAACCATGAATTATATACATGTGGATTGTCGCTGACACAAGCAATATGCGTTTATGTTACTGCTAAACAGTAAAAGTGGCCAATTGGCTAAGTAAAGTTTTTTGAAGAGATGCTAATTATATTTTTTTTCGACAGTGGTCGACTTCAACACCAAGAAACTGCAGCTGTTTTATTTTTATCTCCTTTTATTTATTGGAAATATTTTTTTAAGTGTTCGAGATGACATTTATGAGATTTTATGGCTGACAAGCGGTTCGTGCTCAGTACTAAGAAGAAATAGAAAAAAAAACGAATTCAACTGTCGCTTCTGTCAATGTCAAATGAAATCTAACCGTTTGCGTTTCGTTTGCTTTGCGTTGTCCAAGAAGCAGTTCCAAAATAGTGATCGAATGTATTCAATCGTGATCCAATTATTGTGCATAAGTTGTGGAGAAACGCGGTAAAATTTAAAGTCCGGATTTTATGCGGAGGTCGATAAAAATAGTAAAAAAATCACACTGAGCACACCAAAACGCAAAGCAAACGAAACGCAAACGATTTGACATTGACAGCAGTGACAGTTCACTACGGTTTTTTTTCTGTTTCTACTAAGTTCTGAGCACGAACGGCTTGTCAACCATAAAATCTCACAAATGTCATCTCAAACACTCAAAAAAATATTTCCAGTAAACAATAGGAGATAAAAATAAAACAGCTGCAGTTTCTCAATCTCCAGAACGCCGACTGCCGAAAAAAAATATAATTAGCACCTTTTCAAAAAACTTTACTTAGCCAATTGCCATACTACAAATATAAGGCTGCGTTCAGACCAAACCGACTGCCGGCCGCCGAATGTGAGCGCGCGTTACGCAGTTTATTGTATTTCCATACATATTCACTGTTTCGTTCACACCGAACCGACAATACGCCATTACGCTATGCGTAGTCGCCGACATAAAATACCGTACAAAATAACGTTCACACTGGGGCTCACAGTGAGCCTGCTCACATTCGGCGGCCGACAGTCGGTTTGGTTTGAACGCAGCCTAAGTAGTGATGCGCGACTCGAGCCGTTTTTTACTCGAGTGACTCGAGTGAATTTGTTAAACTCGTATTCGAGTGAAAAAAATTTGACTCGAGTTCGTTTGCACTCGAGTTACCGAGTCAACTCGGTGCGCCGATTAGATTCTAAGGAGATTCGGCAAGTTATTTTATTTTCCTTTGTTGAGTATAAGTAGTTTACTCGAGTGACTCGAAAACTCGAGTACAACTCGAGTGACGTAGTAAAATTACTCGAATGACTCGAGTCACAAAATCCTACTCGAGTCGCATCACTAAGCCCAAGTGTGGTATTGTCGGCAGGTCGTACGCGTACTACATCGAGGTGTCGGTGGACCAGAAGGACTGGGTGCGCGTGATTGACCACAGCAAGTACTACTGCCGCTCGTGGCAGCGCCTGTACTTCGCGGCGCGCGTCGTGCAGTACATCAGGATCGTCGGCACGAGCAACACCGTCAACAAGGTCGCGACGCCTGCCATTAGTTTCCGTTTAGTTCTATTTCAGTTTGGGTGGGCAAGAACGCTTTTGTATGTATGTACAGCGAATGTGCGGCAGTTCTTCTCAACAAGTCGCATTTCTCAGCCGATTCTTGTGAAATTATATACAGGGTTATTTGTAATTCACTGACATCCTCTTAACACTGAATTCCTATCACTCAAACAATAGTACATTACTGCAGAGGCCGGGACGTAAGGGGTTGCCGGCCGAGTATCTAAGTTGACGGCCGAGTGGTACACGAGGCCGGCATGATACGAGGCCGGCAACCCCTGTTCCGGCCGAGGCTTGTATAGTGCTTTTCTCAAACATGCACCATCACCATCATCATCATCATCATCATAATCATCATCGTCGTCGTCATCATGATGGTGATAGTGATGATGATGATGATGATGATGATGATGGTGGTGATGATGGTGAAGGTGATGATGGTGGTGATGATGATGATGTCGATGGTGATGGATGATGATGATGATGATGGTGATGATGGTGATGATGATGATGATGGTGATGATGGTGATGATGATGGTGATGATGATGATGATGATGGTGATGATGATGATGATGATGATGGTGATGATGATGATGGTGATGATGATGGTAATGATGATGATGATATTGACGATAACGATGAAGATGATGATGGTGGTGATGGTGATGATGATGATGATGATGATGATGATGATGATGATGATGAAGGTGATGATGATGATGACGATGATGATGATGATGATAGTGATGATGATGATGATGATGATGATGACGATGATGATGATGATGATAGTGATGATGGTGATGATGATGATGGTGATGATGATGTTGATGGTGAAATTTTTCTCTAGGCAGATCACCATTACCATCACCATCAACATCTTACCTTACCTTAAATAAGCGTAGTGGCAGAATGTCATAATGAACCAAAACGCAAATATTGCTTATAGTTTTTTTTTAAATGGCTAAATGCTATGATGCCATAGACCTATAAACATCAAGGTGCTGTGTGACATGAAACAATAGACGATCGCATTGCCGGCCTAGGCCTGCAACGGTGTATTTTGAAGCCTGTTTTAAGGAACACAACATAAACATTACATAGCGTGTTTGAGAAAATGTTTTTTGTTTTACGACTTTAAAATTAAGCACTTTTTTCGCATACAAATACACAGTGTATCGTTAAATAAGAGGTAATCTCAAATTTTCGAAACGTTATTACACCAAAAATATTAAGTTATAACAAAAGCCGTAAAACAAAAAAAACATTTGTTTAAGTGGTAGGAGTTTAGGGTTAAAAGGATGCTAGTGAATTACAAATAACCCTGTAGATGCGAGACGATGGCTCTTGGACCATAATAGATAGAGACTGGAAATTTTCACCGATGTGTCTTTCTCTGGTCGCTATAATAACAAATACTAAAAGTAATATAAAGTTAAAATTAAAGGGGGTCGTCATACAAAGTACTCCTTTTCCCGCGTTTTTAACTCTTATCTTTACCATGTCATTAATTAGATACTTAAAATTTTCGCCGATTACGTATTACTGTGGCCGTTACAACAACTACTATTATTATTACTACTATTATTAGCCTATTCTGTCCCACTGCTGAAAAAAGGCCTACAACAACAAATAATAAAAATCTAATCTAATTAAAAATCTAATTAAGGGGTCCCGACTAACCTATATAAAATGATCCCATACTGCATACATTTAACATAGAAACAGGGCTCTGCTAACACTGGATTTTTATAGTTACGGCTGTTTACGGCGAAGAGATCGCTCTTAAGCGATAAGGCCGCCTATTGCTTACCTTGTAACTTACTCTTTGTGTACCTGTTTTCTGTATTGCTTACTATTCCTGGTGTACAATAAAGAGTCATTGTATTGTATTGTATATTTTAGACATACCTAAAAACTTGTACGGAACCCTCGGTGCGCGAGTCTGATTCGCACTTGGCCGGTATTTATTATTAACCGCTCTAGTAGCAAAAAGCTTGCTGGGCATGGCTCCGCGCATTTATAATAAGATACCGAAGGACATTATACAACTAGATTTAAAAATATTTAAAAGGAAAATGACTGCCTTATTAACTTCTAAATGTTATTATTCTGTTGCACAATATTTGAACGAAGCGGTTAAATAGTTTATAAGTCTAAATTTAAGCTGAATAATAGGGATGTTTCCTAGGTAAAATAATAATAATTCTTATCAGTCCGTATTTAACATTATCAAAAAATATTAGACACGTAATTTTTCTTTTGACAATTAAACAAAAAATGACGAAGATATGGCGCGTTGAAGTTCCGCGTGACGAGGCGTGACGTCACTTGTTCCTAAAACGCTCATACAAAGTGTAGGAACAAGTGACGTCACGCGAAACTTCAACGCGCCATATCTTCGTAATTTTTTGTTTAATTGACAAAATAAAAAATACGTGTCCAATATTTTTTGATAATCTAAAAGACTGACTAGTTAGGAAAGTAGCCTATTATTATATATTATATTTACTTCATTACTATTATATCTTTTGACATTTGCTAATTGTTATGGATTGCTTTAATTATAATTTTAATCTTGTTTTTATTTAATTGGTATGATAAAATTACTTAGGATAAATAGATAAATATTTGTACACCTGCATTTGTGGGTAAGACATAGCGACCGAAATGTAAAATACCACCATCCACTATCGTACCTACCTATGTTCCAGCAAATAAAGTGACTGATTACTGATTACTGATTACTGATTAACTTTTTTGCAATTGGCTACTTTCCTAACTAGTCAGTCTTTTAGATTATCAAAAAATATTGGACACGTATTTTTTATTTTGTCAATTAAACAAAAAATTACGAAGATAGGGCGCGTTGAAGTTTCGCGTGACGTCACTTGTTCCTACACTTTGTATGAGCGTTTTAGGAACAAGTGACGTCACGCCTCGTCACGCGGAACTTCAACGCGCCATATCTTCGTCATTTTTTGTTTAATTTTCAAAAGAAAAATTACGTGTCTAATATTTTTTGATAATGTAAAATACGGACTAATAAGAATTATTATTTTTTTACCTAGGAAACATCCCTATTATTCAAATATAAGTGTGTTGGCAGGTGTTCCACGCGGTGGCTTTAGAGGCGATGCACACGGCGCGCGTGCCGCCGCTGTCCAACGGGCTGGTCCGCCCGCTGCACAACGTGGCCACCGTCGAGCTGTCCGCCGTCGTCATCGAGGGCATCAGGTACACGGCACTGCGTCACGCGGCGCGATTATACACTCGTAGCGATGCACTCATCAATAGGAGTCTTATTTCCAGACCGTCATAGAAATAACGTCTAAGGCGGCCCCTAAACGGTCAATTACGAATTGTGCAATTATATTATTGCGCAATGATTGACCGAAAGTTTGGGCGAGTTTAATTTTTATTGCACCATATTTTTCTATTGCATCGTGTAGGGTCAGTATTGTGCAACATTTCAGTATCCGACTGACCACGAAAACATTGTGCAGTTCGTATTATTGTGCAATATAATTGCTCGTTTGGATTCAGAGCGCCTTTCAATCTTATTATACAACTAGCTTTTGCCCGCGACTCCGTCCGCGTGGAATTAGTAATTTGGGCAGCTTATTTTTTTATCAAATTTGCTTTTTCATCAATTATGGCTCTCCTTAGTTCCTCGATATAAAAAAAATTACCCCCCCGCACACCCGCGTTCACATCCACACCGTACTCCCAAGTCAAGCGTGCCTATAGAAGTTTTACTTCAAAAACCCCCGATTTTGAAACATTCTTCTGCTCCGCTCCGCTCCTATTGGTGTTAGCGTGATGATATATAGCCTATAGCCTTCCTCGATAAATGTGCTATCTAACACTGAAAGAATTTTTCAAATCGGTGCAGTAGTTCCTGAGATTAGCGCGTTCAAACAAAAAAACCTGTTCGATAAATTCTTAAAATAGACGTATCTTTCTTATTTGTGAACCGATTGAAATGAAACAAACACTAAATGTTAATCCAAGAAAATACCAACATATCAGTGAAAACCGCATCCTTCTAGGTTAAGCCGTTTCTGAGATTAGCGCGCACAAACGCACAGACAAACAGACAAACAGATAAACAGACAAACAGACAAACAGACAATAATTCTAAAAATCATTGTTTCGGGTTCTATTGCGCTAATAAATAGCCCTAGTGACAGTTTTTCTCAAATATCTTCACCGACTTGTTACAGATTTATTATATGTATAGATAAAAAGTATTGTACAATATTATTGTAGGTCTAGGGCCCGCCTAATGATTACTCGTACATACGGGTACAGTACAAAACAGTAATAAGAAAGATGAAATAATAAATACTGACCTCCAGATAAAACTCCCGACACTGTATAAGTTTGCACAATTCGCTGATAGGATGAAATTTCACTGGTTTTCCATTTCACTGCAGTAATTTTAACGGCCACCACAGACCGCAACGCCAGAGCCATACAGAGCCGAATTAACAATGTCGGCGATGCAATTTTCGGGCCCCCTTTCAGCCAAAATGAAGAAGTTCAAAATCAAATTAGCTAGTAGCATGCATCGAAAAATTGCATAAAATAAGTATCATCGAGGACTTTGTGATCGAGGATATAAATTTTTCAATTGGGGATGTCTATTTTTTTGCAATGTATAGTAAATCGAAAACCATTTCGAGATAAATGGTTTTTAACTCGTTTTCTGTAGTTATTTAATTTTAATATTATATAATGAATTTATTACATAACAAATAAGCAATGACCTTCATTTGACTTTGGTGTAAATTGCGTGACCGGTCCAAGTCGTACTTTATTCTGTGTGGTTAGAATTCTTCACAAATTTACGCGTGGATTATAACTACGGAGTTTGATTTGGACCCACTGCCTGACATCTAGCACTTTGACAGCGCCAGTAAAGTGACACTAGTTACAGTGTACCACCACGCAAAAAATAATTAAAGGGGTTGCCTTATCGTACGCATTTAGATAGATTTAGAAATTTGGCAGTGTGGGAGCCCTCAATTACAATCTGACGCCATCAACCAAAATAGTTTCAATAATTAATTTTGAAAAAAGTAGTGAACTAAGTGACAAAATATTGAAATTAGTTTCTTATAATTGACTTTTCTATACAAAAAAAATATAAAAACCACTGGTAATTTTTTTTAGACATTCCCAATTAAATTTTCACCCCAAAACATTTGTAATTTCTTTCTTGCGCGCGCGGGGCCCTTTGGCGATGCGAGGCCCCTAGACAGTTGCCTTACTCTGTCTAATGGTTAATCCGCCCCTGGTTAAATACTTAATTCAGAACATCTATGGCCCACTTGCACAGTTCATGGTTAAAAAATAAATCGGTAACCTTGGGTTAAGAATGACAGATCCATACATTTTGACACTTGTTAACCCTGGGTTAGCAGTAGTTGTAGAGCTTAGTCTTGTAGTGGTAGAGCCATGTTGTAGCTAGCCGCTGCATCACGAATGGGCCGGCTCGTCCGGGGCAGTACCACCCTCTCACAGAACACCGGCGTGAAGCAGCAGTACTCCCTGCTGTGTTTCGTGCGGTCAATGAGAGCGCCGGGGGCCCAATACCTCTCCCCCTCCCCTATTCCCTGTCCTTTTTCCTTAGGGCTGACAACGCACTGGCATCGCGTAAAGCGCTGCGTGTGTCTATGGACAGTGGTGATCATTTAACATCAGGTGACCCACTAGTTCGTTTGTCTGGCCTCTCTAACACAAAAAAAAAGTTAACTCGGTGCTATGTAGCTAACCCAGGTCCGCGCGGGGTTTGAAGTATCTTTTTGTATATTTTTATTTTTTTTTTCAACTTAAATTTTTTACTTTTACGGTCATGTCGTGAAATCCATATATTTCATACTAAATACAAACTGAAACATAGATGCACAGAAAAAACCCCAGAAAAAAGACCAATGCTGGGAATCCAACCCAGGTCCTCGGCATTCCGTGCCGCGTGCTTACACCACTTACACCACTTACACCACCACTGGTCAGGAATTTACACGCAAATAATAATGTTATGTGGTTTAGGCGCATAACGTCCCACTCGCATAATGTCCCTTTGTCCCTTTCGCGAAATGTCCCTTTCCTAAATGTCCCTTACGCAAAACGACCCTTCTGCAAAAGGTCCCGTTCGCAAAACGTCCCTTTCGCAAAATGACCCGTTCGATTGGTCATCTCTTATCCCATGAGAAGACTCCTAGTCTCTACTAACGATCGCTTTAGCCTAGTTGGTAGTGACCCTGCCTACGAAGCAAGAGGTCCTGGGTTCAAATCCCGGTAAGGGCATTTATTTGTGTGATGAGCACGAATATTTGTTCCTGAGTTATAGATGTTTTCTATGTATTTAAGTATTTATTTATCTATATAAGTATGAACTAAAACAATTACTTTGCTCACCCGCGACCTTTTTTAATTTAATATAATTAGGTACAACATTTAAATGTTTACATTGTTGATTGAACCAAATGTTTTGAACAGCTAAACGATGCTGTTTAGTTAATTTATGATATAAACGTGCCTGTACGGCTACGCATGCCGATTCTAAATAATTTATTGAATCAGGCGCCTGATTCAATAAATTATTTAGAATCGGCATGCGTAGCCGTACAGGCACGTTTATATCATAAATTAACTAAACAGCATCGTTTAGCTGTTCAAAACATTTGGTTCAATCAACAATGTAAACATTTAAATGTTGTACCTAATTATATTAAATTAAAACGCCTGATTCAATAAACTATATAAGTATGTTTATCGTCGTCTAGTACCCATAGTACAAGCTTTGCTTAGTTTGGGACTAGGTCGATTTGTGTAAGATTGTCCCGTTTTTTTTCTCAGAAGGGACGTTTTGCGAAATGGGTGGGACCTTTTGAGAAAGGGACGTTTTGCGAATGGGGTATTTTACACAAGGGACCATTTGCAGAGAAGACGTTTCGCGAATGGGACGTAATTTTGGTGGAGGGACGTTTTGCGATTGGGACGTTATACAATACAATACAAAAATATTTATTCGTCTCCACACTAATTAAATCAACAATTACGTCCAGCCCCTCCCGGTAAGTATAACAATACTTGAGTTGGGAGGGACCGCTCCTTCCAACCAGACTATTACCTTAAATTAAATTAAATTAGTGGATACAAAACATAATTTCTTAAAAACTATACTTTAAATTACGGAACCTTGGTCCACACCCATACTGAACACAAATGAACAGCACAACCGAATCAGCACAGGACTACTGTAAAAAACCTCAACACAGTTGTGCAGCTCACTGCGGTCAGCATGAGCGAGAAAAGGTAACCACACTAAGGGGCTGTTTCACCACTTTTCTTAAAGTTCGGATTAGCTTAATCATAACCTTATTTGACAGATGGAATTAAAATTTCTGTTTCACCAGTCTCGATTAGCGCTAAGTGACGGACAAACTGTTTCTTAATTTGACCATCAGATCAGGAGGCATTTAGCATTTTTATCCGTCACATAAAGTTAGTTTATTTTTTGTGGCCATGGTTGGAGAGCCCTTCAGCCGGTTTCAGAAAAATAAATTAAAGTATTTTTTATTTTTTTAAGAAAAAGGTCATGCTAAACTGCATAAAATAATTTAAATATCAAGATTTGAATAAAAAAATGTAGGTACACTTTTAGTATGTAAAAATAAATCCAAAATTTCGTAATATTTTTTAATAACCAACTTTTTTCAGTGGCTCAATCGTTTGTTCTACCTGAACTTGTATGTCGCCATTAAAAAAAAGTTTATCTGTCAAATGGTTTGGCGCCACTTTTCGATTCGTTTTACGTGATTTTATTTTTCTTTGTTATTGTTAACAAAGTATCGTAAATAAATACCGTTTTTGGATCAATTATAATGTTACATATTTGTTTATGCAAAAAAAAATAGATGTATTCAAAAATTATATAGTTAACCATTTCTTTTGCTTTAATAATGAGTGACTCTTTGAACGAAAGTGTGCGAACAGGAACGCGTGGTCGTGAAATGCGACGTTGTCATTCCGACTTTTTGTTAAACCCACGATTAGTTAAGTGGTACTTAGTTTGCACAGGACCGGAGTGGTGAAACTGAAAAAACACTAGCTGACAGATTTGTCCAGTACTTAGTTTATTCATTGGTTACGTAACCAGCAGTTTGACAATAAGGTGGTGAAACACCACCTAAGTCTAATAATTATAAATAAGTAATTAGTAAGTTGTGTGTGTGTACGTGTGTGCGTGTGTGTGTATGCGTGTGGGTATATGTGTGCGTGTGTGTGTGTGTGTGTGTGTGTGTGTGTGCGTGTGCGTGTGTGTATCAAAAAAGTTCAGTCTTAACTCAAGCTTTCGAAAGTAAAAACTTGCAAAGACACTATGTATAAAATAAATAAATAAATAAATATTAGGGGACAATCTTACACAATGCGCCATACAATACTTATGCCAGGGGGGTTTCACTCCGCAGTTTAGGTATGTTCGGCCGGCGCTCCTCCCGGGAGGAGTATGGCAGTAGGTTGTCACGCGGCCTTCAGTTCGCACGCTAGCCGCGTCGCGCGTAATTAAGCATCTTTTTTTTCTGTGATTTTTGCAACAAACAATGGCTTCTAAACGATATTATAAATAACTTACTTACATACTAAAGGTTGTTTACTGAATTAATACACACTTGTTATCTTTTTTGATTTATATACCTACTAAATATGGGCGAGTGGGAACCCTGTGCCCTTGGTTTCGGATCAGCGGTGCCCAACGGAATATGAACGCTCGTATAAATAAATAATAAATAAATAAATAAATATCACGGGACAATTCACACCAATTTACCTATTCCCAAAGTATGCTAGGAAAGCTTGTGTTATGGGTACTAGGCAACGGATAAACCTACTTATACATATAGATAGATACATACTTAAATACATATTAAACACCCAAGACCCGAGAACAAACATTCGTATTTTTCATACAAATATCTGCCCCGACACGGGAATCGAACCCGGGATCTCAAGCTTCATAGTCAGGTTCACTAACCACTAGGCCGTCTGGTCGTCGTATCACACGATAGGTTTTAATTTTGCGTGCACGCAGCAGGAGTAGGCAAGTTTTTATACCTAAAGTTGACCTTTGTTCGAGAGTGATCCTTCTGTACGTTAGTACTATTACTTATTCTGTGCTCATGCGCTTAAACCCTAAGGCTTGATTTCCTCCTACGCTGACATCGGTCGCTGACGTCGGTCGCGCGTACGAATATACACAATACTCTATGGGGCACCGCACAGCGACGCTGATGGCCGCGCATTTGTCATACGCGACCGACGGTACGCTCGACCGACGTCAGCGACCGATGTCAGCGTAGGAGGAAATCAAGCCTTAAGTGCTGTGGACTGTTGTCCGCAGCCGTTCCCGGAACGCGCTGCTGAACGGCGACACGGAGCACTACGACTGGGAGCAGGGCTACACGTGCCACCAGCTGGGCTCGGGCGCCGTGGTGGTGCAGCTGGCCCAGCCGTACCTGCTGGGCTCGCTGCGGCTGCTGCTGTGGGACTGCGACTACCGCCACTACTCCTACTACGTCGAGACCAGCGTCAACTATTGGGACTGGGAGACGGTGTGCGACCGCACCCGGGACGCCGCCAGGTCAGAGCCGCACCGCCTTCTACACTGCCCGCTGCTTCATCCCCTCCACTTACTGTGTTAATGCGCACATGCAAAAGACCGGAACCGTACTACGCAATCACGCACACGATTACTAATATTTTTGCTTACAAACAATTATGAACCTTACACCTTAGAGATAGCGTTGAATAACACTCAACGTAAGTCATACCCACATTTACACAACGGCGCCATTTATTGGCCGCGTCGGCATTATGTCTGTACTAGTCGTAACCTGTTTTTTTGTCCGTACCACGAACTTTTGTGCAAGACGGAAGGGTTATCAGAAATTACTTTGCATTGCTGCGTATAATTCAAAACGATCTGCGTTTTTATGGGCATGAGTAGCAATGGTATATGAAGTTTCGTGTTAATAACGTGTAAACCAATATTTCATAATGAAATATTTTCTCAAGTTGTATTTTGATATAAACCGCATTATTACATTAAATTAATACATACCAATGAAATGTAATCCCCTTATTAGTGTAATTACACAGTGTGGACGAGTTTCCGCAATAGGGATGTTGACACCACCAATCAACTGACGTTCTTTTTATGAGCTGTCAAAACACCATCTTCCATAGAGTTTGAATGACAATAGCGACATATGACGTCATTATTCGCAATGCTCAATCAACTAACTATTTATTTGTTTTAAAGCAACCAAAATTCTAATTTTGCATTTAATCGAAAATTAATCTGGTTTTCGGGGCTGAAATAAAGCGTTTTTTTACTGGAGTCGTGTCTTCAAATTTTTTTTTAATGGTGTCAACATCCCTATTGCTAATGCTGCAAAACACCATTTTAAAGCACTTGTTGTCATACCCACGTTTCAAATAGCACTGAGCCACAAGTCGCGCGCTTGGGACCTACGAGTCACAAGCGCGGCGCCAAGGTCACGCGTCTAAGGCACTTCTATCCTCTTTATTATTATTTCTGTGGTCGGGACCAACCGCCGACCGTCGTGTCGCTCGCGTCGGCCGACAGCGTTCCATACGGTTGGGGCCGACCACGGACAATGCGCTCGCGACCAAGGCCGTTGACATCAACCAAATATCGGTCGGGTCAACCGATTTCTACACTGTCCATTTTTAAATCAACCCGACCAAGGACACGATGGTTGGCGGTTGGTCCCGACCGTGTAGAAGGCCTTTTAGTGAGCTGCCTCGCGAGGCTGGCGCATGAGGCATAATTTTGACTGGATAGATCATTTCCCCAAAATCGTTATTTCCTTGTAGCAAAATTTCCGTTCGTTGATTTTCCTAAATGCTTTCTTTCTCGCCATAGCTTTTTACTGAAGCTTCTTCTGTGTGCTTTTGGCACACACAAAAGGTACAGAAGTCAATCAAGTGTATGTCACTTTTCATACCTACGCTCGGCGGTCGCTCTAGGGTTGTCAATTATGGCATATGCACATAAAACTTATCGTGATAGTGGCACTCGTATCTAGTTGTTTGATTTATTGTTGATATTCAAACGGGAAGAATGGTAATATAAAATAATAATAATAATAATAATAATTAAAATACCTACCCACAAAATTTAGCGTTTGTCAATTTTCACTATTGAAAATCCCTAATAACTTCTAAACGGATTATCCTAGTTACACAATTTCCATTGTCCTATCGGTTTTAGACCTAAACCTATCTAATGGCACTAAAAACAACACAATATCTATACAAACAAAAAAATATGTTTTCAACTTACGTAATATTAGTGGCGTGAATTTACCTTACAAAAATGTAGTTAGGTACTTACTTAGTTTATACTGATTGAAAATAGGAAACTATTATTACTTTGGGAGTCGGGGCGAGGTGCTTACCTATCTACCTAACTATTCTATGTAACCTTGAAATGAACCATCGAAATACAAGCAGATACCTACTAAACTTACCTCTCTGAAACCACTGGTAGCTTATAATAACCTTTTTTTTGTTCCTCCATTATTGCACTCGAAAAATTCCACAGACGCGCGACACAAAATAAATAGGTACGCGCGACCACAGCGTGCGCCTCGAAAAATTCCACAGACGCGCGACAACAGCGCGCGCCTCACGCGGATGGCAATCGCGCTCGGACTGATCCGGACTGATCCGAGATATCGTGTCTGTGAACAGTGTCTATGTGTGCGTTGCTCGAGCGCACTTTGTATGTAGATTTACTTCTGTACCTTTTTATTTTGTGCTTCCTATGTTTGTGTATCGATTAAAGTTGGGAAAAAATGCGAACGGAAATTTTGCTACAAGGAAATTACGATTTTGGTAAATTGCTCTAACCAGTCATAATTTTGTTTGATACAAGGTTCAAAATCGAGCCGAAAATGGCTGCCTCGCGAGGCAGTTCGCTCAATGAAGACCAGCAGGCTAATTGTCTAAATCCCTCGCAATCGCCATCGCGTTCATTTCATCGCGTTCTTGTATGGGCTGACAATTGGCATTGATCACTTTTTTACAATGTGGTCTAATTCCAAAACCATTTCGAGGAATAGGTTTATTAAATCATTTTATAACATTGTAGTAAAAAAATATTAAACGATCGTGTGTATTTTTGCAAAATAATGTTTGACCTTTGTTTGACCTTTCTGTGGGCATTAACTTTGAAATTCTTTGCAACAAGAAAAAAAAAGCCGTCCGTCTAGTTTCTCTATACTATTCTCTGTCACTTCGACGTAGTTATCATCTGTCAGTTTAAGGATACTATTTTGAAAAACATTCTTCGCGTTTTTCATATTTTAATAATGGATTTATACAGGAATTGTTTCATTCCTACTTGTGGAAATGATTCTGTCAATAGCCCAAACAAATTAATTGTTTGCATTAGAGAAGATTTACAAGAGAAGTGGTGCCGCAAAGTTAATTCAAAGTTTACAAGATGTACTTATTGTTTTGAGGATCATTTTAATGTAAGTATGGATTAAATCCGCCAAAGAACTTTCAAGGGAACACTTCTGACCATTTTATTTTATACATACAAAAAATATTATAGCCGTAAATCGTTTTTTTTACCTATTCTCTTGGAAGAATCGGCAACTTTAGTGTTATTGTTATTGTAATGTAAAGTGACATTGTCAGATGACAACTAACCATCGATTGTGACACATTTTTTTTGTCATTATGTCTGTGGTTTATACACAGATTCAGCCGCGGCATGTAATTTACGAGAAGTCGTATCTCAAATTTTCAATAAATTATAAAAAAATATTGGAGTGATGAATTGCTGAAATATTCAAATTAGTTTCTTAAAATGCTCTATATTTTCGATAAAAAAAATAAAAAGGGGGGGTTAGAAAAAATGATCAATCCCAATTGGTGTCGGGAACAGCCAGCAGTCACAGCCATACAAAAACTGTAATTTCAATTCAATGCCGAGTGTTAAAAAAGTTACACAATTACCCTGTCGGCTTTTCACTTAGGCTAGGTTCACACGGTAATGTTTTTTAGGGTTCCGTAGCCAAGTGGCAAAAAACGGAACCCCTATAGATTCGTCATGTCTGTCTGTCTGTCTGTCTGTCCGTCCGTATGGCACAGCCACTTTTTCCGAAACTATAAGAACTATGCTGTTGGAACTTCGTAAGTAGATGTATTCTGTGAACCGCATTAAGATTTTCACCCAAAAATTGAAAAAAAACAAGAAATTTTGGGGGTTCCCCATATACTTAGAACTGAAACCCTAACCTAACCTTTTGCACTACTGGAGCGCATACAGACAATATTAAATGTTTTACTTTTAAGTTTATACTGATATCTGTATTTTTGTTAATTTTGATTGTGTGTGCTTGCAGTACCAAATATCTATCTATAAATATCTTTATCTATCTATCTATCTATCTATCTAAACACAAAAATTTTTTTTTCATCAAACTATGTAGGGTATCTATGGATAGGTCTTCAAAAATGATATTGAGGTTTCTAATATCATTTTTTTCTTGTTTTGCGTGAGAGACACTTCCAAAGTGGTAAAATGTGTGTCCACCCCTGTAACTTTTAAAATAAGAGAATGATAAAACTAAAAAAAATATATGATGTACATTACCATGAATCCCACACTGCGCACATTTTGCTTAGGAGCAGGGGTCTGCTAAGACTGGATGTTCATAGATACATATAAATTTGTACGGAACCCTCGGTGCGCGAGTCCGACTCGCACTTGGCCGGTTTTTTTATTAGAAGCTTTTATTTACCTTCACCTGTCCCGTTGTCTGTGTCTGTGTGTCATCAAATTTTGTAAGTTTGACCCACTTCTCGATTACTTTTGAGCTGTTGCATGCATGTGTAAATCGGATGATAATGCAACATTATTATGACATGGAGCTGATCTGGTGATGGAGCTGGAAGACAGCCGTAGGAACTCTGTAATGAAACGACATAACCTCATAAAGTTTGGACTCGTATGTTTCGTCTTGGCGAGTACTTCGGTATTAAATGGTAACCAGGGCCCAAAAAATAGTCAGCAAGACAGCTTATATTAAAAATTGAATTTTTAACAAAAACTTATTATTACTAGTGTTTAAGTGCGGGCTTAGACGGACTTGTACGGATCAGAATTAGTGCCTTTCCACCAGAGATGTGCTACG
Organism: Archips crataeganus; assembly: GCA_947859365.1. Classification (NCBI taxonomy): domain Eukaryota; kingdom Metazoa; phylum Arthropoda; class Insecta; order Lepidoptera; family Tortricidae; genus Archips; species Archips crataeganus. The sequence goes on along the minus strand of OX402051.1, from coordinate 22,585,464 downwards.
TTGCTATGGATGCGTTTGATATCCACCAGTCATATTCATTGGTCCACATAGCGTAGTACTGGTGGGAAACGGGTTCAGCTGAGCAATGTTTTTATATTGAGAAATGCGTGCTCTGGATACGCACCTTGTATGTGTGCTGTGAATGCGACTTTAGAATTGTGCGTTGGTCCCTTGGCAATATCTATACATACTTTATTTCAGACGTCAAGCTATATACATAACAAATTTCATCTAAACCCGTCCAGCCATTTTAGCGTGAAGTAGACATACACTCACGCACGCACACACGTATAAACTTTCACATTTCTAACATTAATAGGATTATCTGTGACGATGGCAACTTGTTTCAGATCATGGCAAGTGATATACTTCACTCCGCGGCCAGTATCCATCATCCGTATTGTCGGCACCAACAACTCTGTTAACGAGGTATGACTACAGTTTAGAAGACGTGTATAGTCGGCGTTTAATATAGAGAGTGGCTAAGATGATCATTTGATCAAACAATAATAAAGACGTAAAAAAAAAAATTAAACTGTTTATTACTTTCATAAGAAATACAAAATTAATTTCAAACTAAATACAAACTTAACTTAACTTGTAAAAGTTGGCCTAGTAGCGCCATCTCTTGGTCCAGGTGAGCGGGTAGCTCCGAAGGAGTGTTGAAGTCTCTCGGTAGAGGGCATAACATAGATGCGCTTTATCACTGCCTAATGTGATTATAACAGACTGAAGTGTACGATGTATGGGAAAGATTCGTCGCTAACTTCTAGACCAGTGATGGTGTAGGGGTAAGCACGCAGCACGGAACGCTGAGGACCTGGGTTCGATTCCCAGCATTGGTCTTTTTTCTGGGGTTTTTTCTGTGCATCTATATTTCAGTTTGTATTTAGTTTGAAATATATGGTTTCACGGGATGACCGTAAAAGTAATAAAAAAAAAAATGAAGTTGAAGAAAATAAAAAATAAATAGAAAAAGATACTTCATACTTAACTTACAAAATTAATTATTAATATTATTAGTACAATCTTTTAAATTTTAAGATTATATACTAACAACTTACTTTCATTAACACTACATTAACTTATTATAATTAGCTTAACATTAACTTATTTTAATTACGTGTTGCGATATACTATTTGACGCTCTGACTGTACTGTGGGTAGGTACTTTAGAAATTAATTAATTTGGGAAAATTGCTCTTTTAACGAAAAGGATTGCGTAGAGCCCATATCGTCTAACACATTCAAAATCAAAATCATTTTGACCAATTCTTCTCAAGTGGCAGTGTGTAGGGCACATTTTCGTAGAACTGATGGCCGATGGGGGTAAAATGTTCTCTAATGCCGTCAACGGACTGGAAGACGCAGTGTAGGTAGGCTTCCAACAAGATGGAGCGAGGGGGAGGCCTATGTTCAGCAGTGGGCGTCTTACGGGTGAAATGATAATGATGATATAATTAAAAAAGTTATCTATCCTTATTACCCAGTATCTCAAATGGACTTCCATGGAAACCACTTGTATGTACAGTCAGCAACGAAAGTCGCCGAAGAAAATAACATTTTAAAAGTTACTAGACACATTCATTGTACATAAGTTACTGAACAGAAGTACAAACAAAAATACATTTACATCTTAAAATGCCAAACAATATAATTTCAAAAGTTGCTGAACAGTATACTTTCAGAAGTAACTGGACAGTATAAATCAAAAAGTGACTAGACATTATAATTTTAAAAGTGGCTGAACAGTATACTTTCAAAAGTAGTTGGACATTATAATTACAAATGTCAAAGGAAATTATAATTCACAAAGTATTTGGTCAGATTTATTATTTTCAACACCAATTCAAACCAAAGAGGTTGCTACACATTTTACCTAAAATAAACAAGAAACACTGGCTGGTGTAAAAAAAGAAAACGACGATGTCATATACATACCCACAATGAAAGAAAGAGATGAAATGACGTGACAGGTTGGCACTCTTCTCGATGATTGTCAAAATTCAACTGAAGTTAAGAAGTACGTAATGTAATAAACATGTTCAGCAACTTTTGAAAAAATAGTGTACACCGTTTTCTGTTATTTGCAAGTGTCCAATCGATATTTGTATTACATCACGTTCAGTAACATATGAAATTTTGCAGCGTGCAGGTGTTATGAAAATTTGGATGTGTTCATGGACATTCGTTGCTGACTGTACAATCATATAACTTTGTGACAGGTGTTCCATCTGGTGCACTTGGAGTGCCCGTCGCAGGTGGAGGAGCGCGACGACCCGGCCGCCAAGAAGACCCGGCCCTCGCCGCCGCCGCAGGAAGCGCGACACAACCCCAGCGGTACGTACACACTACCAATGCCGATAGGGTTCTAATGTAAAGCCCAGTGTAGACCTGCAAGAAAAATCTTGCTAGTTGCATTTCATTGCTGTGCTCGATTGGCCGTTTCAAATTAATTCGCCTTACGATCTCGCAATGTAACTTGCACAATTTTTCTTGCTGGTCTAAACTTGGCTTGATAATAATAGTGCTTCGCCTGTAGCCCTTAGTTGGACTTCAGTAATCTACCGCTGGAAACTTATTTATCAGCTTTGCTTATATTTGTTTTAGACGTGTACTTATTATATGCGTTCCTTTTTTATATGATAGGGGGCAAACGAGCAGGCGAGTCACCTGATGGAAAGCAATGACCGACGCTTTTGGACGCCCACAACACAAATTGAATTTCGGATCGTTGTCGGCCCGTTGAAAAAAGAGTAGGCTCGTAGGGGGTAGGGCGTAGGCTGGCTGCACGTGTTAAATTTTCTTAATAACGCTGCTTGATAAGACGACATCTGTCAAGGCGAACTTTTTTATCTTTATCTTCAAGGAGTTGTGCTTTACGCAGCTTGTATGCTTGTATGTTGTTGAGGTCATTAGCGACAATACGTTGCACCGTCGAACGACTTACACCCAGCTCACGAGCCATTTTTCGCACTTTCGTCCGTGGATTACGATCAAGCCGTTTCTTGACAATGTTCCGGAGCCCAGCCTTTCTTCCTCTTCCTGGGCGGTCTGTGGCATGCCCAAGCTCATTATACCGCTTAATAGTCTTGGAAACCAATTGACGACTGACACTTAGCGACCGAACTATCTCACACTGTATTTTGTGTATTCCACAGGAGCGGGGGCAGCGGGAGCGGCGGCGGGCGAGGTGCCTCGCGCCGCGTCCCCGCCAGACGAGGCGGCGCCCGACGCGCGCGCCCTGCCGCCCGCCGAGACAGCCACGGAGGCCGAGGAGCGCTACGAGGACTGAACGACTCAGGGCTCCACTAGATTAGCTTTGAAGTGATTTCAAATTAGGCGGCTCTCCGTTTTAAAGCGGTGTTATTCAACGTGTGGGTCATTACCCATTGGGGACCATAAAGCCTCTATAAGTCGCGAGAGGGTCGCAGAACCCTAAATTACCTAACCCGTTTAGTTCCATTTTTTGCTCAATCTGTGTAATGTAAATTAGGTATACGGTGGGACTGAACCCTTCGCCTGTAAGTCCGGCGCACACTTGCCTGTTTTTTATACGGTCATCATCCCGCCGAGTCGCCTAATGTGAAATGCTTATTGTGACTACGAACGTAGCATATTATTCCAGCTACTTATCAAACTTGTAAATGTGATGTTACTGCTTCATGCGTGGTATATTTAGCTAAAGAAACAAGGTTAATATCTATAATTTCCCCTAAAACTGTTTACTGTAAGTAAAGAATGTCAGTACACGACTAAATAACACTACACTTGTATAATTAAGTGATTAAGATGGTTCTATAGACCTTCGTACTTTCCAAATGATCTTGGTATTGGCGTGGAAACTACGGCCCAAGCCCTCTCATTCTGAGAGGAGGCCTGTGCCCTGCAGTGGGACGTATATAGGCTATAATGATGATGATGGTATTGGCAAATCTGTAATTAAAATATGCAGCATTCAATGGAAGAATTAAAGTAAAATGACTACAATCGCTGTATAAATTGTGAAAATTATGAAATGGGGATATTGACACCACCAATCAACTGACGTTCTTTTTATGAGCTGTCAAAACACAATCTCCCATAGAGTTTGAATGACAATAGCGACATATGACGTCATTGTTCGCATACTCAATCAACTAACTATTTATTTGTTTTAAAGCAACAAAAAATCTAATTTTGCATTTAATCGAAAATTAATCTGACTTTCAGGGGCTGAAATAAAGCGTTTTTTTACTGGAGTCGTGTCTTCAATTTTTTTTTAATAGTGTCAACATCCCTATTTTAAGTTAGGATTTCTCTTTGAACATTTTTTCGACCCCTGTCTCACCCGATGGGAAATGTAGATTAGGCCAGATGTGTAACTCACTGGTTCGCTGAGAGCTTATTCACTCTAGCAGTGAAGATACCAAGGTTGTAACTATCCGCAAGGATGATATAGACTGGATTGGCAGTCGCCATAGTACGGATCGGCCGCGGATTTTGTAATTCAATTATTAAATCTAGATGGCGCTGAAATATAGCCAGAGGCTTTGAAGGCAAAACAATAAGACTACAGATGTTTCATATCACTACAAATGTATTATTTTTCAAACGCATAATAATACATTTGCAGTGATATGAAATATCTGTAGTCTTATTGTTTTGCCTTCAAAGCCTCTGGCTATATTTCAGCGCCATCTAGATTTAATAATCGAACTACAAAAACCGCGGCCGATCCGTACTATGGCGACTGCCAATCCAGTCTATATCATCCTTGCTATCCGGAAATACTGACAATGAGAGCGAATTCTATTCGTTAGCAGTTCGGAACGAGACAGATTAGCGCGCGATGCACATATTGAGGGGTCACCTATTGTTGTATTTAGTGTAAGAAACCATTAATGGTACCGATTTTAATCATTCTTTACCAATAATTATAATTAACTCCATTGAACCTTTGTTGCAGCCCCTTAATTAAAAGCGCCCTGTATCACAAAAATTACAAATGCTACAAATCAACATAATTGTTAACTTTCTCACACAAAAAAGTGACCATTATGTAGAATTGTAGCACTTGTAACGTTTGTGGTATAGGGCCCAGATTAATGCTGATAGTGATAAGCAATAACGTGTCACAGAAACACGAAAATTCAACTCCTCTACGTTTTATAAAAACGAGTTAGTGACACCTACCTTCACAATATCGAAAAACGGCAATTTTTTTTTATAACGAACTGAAACATCCGTAATAAAAATCTTTAGCAGCCATTTTCTCAAAATGATGTTCGTGTGAGTTGACATGTTGTTGCTTAACAGCATCTACATAATCACGTGACAGAAAAATTTATCTTAATTGCACCACCAATGATTTAATTTACAATTTAAGATAAAACCGTTACATTTAAACTGTAGAAAGTTATCTTCTGGTTGGGCTGTTGGGTTGAGCGTAAGAATAAACATTTCAATTATAATTATTGCCCTTACGTAGCGTGATATGATAACCTGTTGCATATTAGTTATTCCATGTTTTTAGCATAGCACGTTTCGAATAACTTGACCCTGTTTAATATTATAGTTAATTAGTGTTTAAGATGTTTTCTAGTCTTATCTATTGCAGAAGCATATTGAAATCACATGAACAACCTGCTGACTGATGATTGCAAAACAAATAAGCTGGTATGAGATGTGAAATTTACAGTGTATTGTGTGTAAGGACAAAAACACAGCCAGGAATTGTGATTTAGTAGGGTCAACGTTATAAATAAGTGATCGATCACTTTTGTGCCTTGTCACTAACGTCATGTTTGAAAAGCCATACGAAATTATTTAATGACTGAAAACGACAAGGTACAGTCGAAATCAGAAATATGTATACAGTAATCGCGTCAAAATATGTAAACATCAACCTTATGATTAACGACATAGAGTTGTATAGATATTTTTGACAGCTTGTTAACGTATATCGCTCATGTAGAAGAGCACTGGCACAATTACAAATTATTGTCATTTCAAAACTAAACTTATTTTTCTTTTTACATAAAGTTCAGTTTTGAAATGACAATTTCACTTGAGCGTACTAAAGTGATCACTTATTTATGACGTTGACTGTACTTGGGTCAGTGTTGCCATCAATGCTTTACTATGTTTAATTTCAATTTAATGTTCATGTGGTTCGCATTGCACTGCATCTGCAACCATTTAGTGCTTTTACGTTCCTTCAGCCTTTTCCTTGAATATATTTGTTTTAACATTGTTATGTGAAGCAAAATGATAGTAGTAATGATGGTAGTGGTTGTGTTATTATTTAGGTCTAGTTTAAGCCTTTGTGTCATCATGTTATATTTATTCTTTGTTTGTATGCGAAAAATTAATTATTTGACTGCAAATTTGACTCTTCAAAATTATATTGTGGTAGGTTATATTGTCTAATTATTATATCAATGTGACGTTATTGTCTTAGAACTGGTACTAAAACGTTTTAGTACTGGTACCAATTTTAAACCCTGATTCTAGGTGAATATTGGCACAAAACAAAGACATGTGGTAGAGCTTAGGGCCTGTTAGAGCCCTGGCGCTGGTGGCATGGAGTGATGTCACAGACGGAAGCCCAACTGACACCGTCTCTTCTGTGATAAATAATGGAACCAGTTTGGTTTTCGCACTGTAGGTTAAGCTGAGCGGGTACAGGTGGTATATTCATAATCCTTATTGTAGATGTAAGGCAGAGATATAAATACTGTAGAGCTTTTAATATGTTTTAATAAAAATGTAGATGTATTTGGACTTTTATTTGAAAAGATAAGCAATATTTGGAATTTAGAATATAAGATCCTCAATTTCAATAACCCTTAATAAGGTTCTCGAGTGGCGTCCACAGACCGGAAGACGCAGTGTAGATAGGCCTCCAACAAGATGGAGCAACGATTTGGTTAAGGTTGCGGGATCGCGTTGGATGCGGATGGCACGGGACCGATCTGTTTGGCGAAGTTTGTGGGAGGCCTATGTTCATCTGAAATGATGAAAGATAGAGGCGATTTAGCGACCACACGCATTATCTTGGAAATTCAACCTTATTGGCTTAGTAATAAGTTACAATATCCATTGTAATTATTGAAAATACAGTAGCTACTAGCTTTAAAAATATCCTTAAATATCCTTTGTCAGGTAGGTAGGTCCGCCTATTACTTACCTTGTAACTTTCTCTCTGTGTACCTGTTTTCTGTATTGCTTACTATTTATGGTGTACAATAAAGTCATTGTATTGTTTGTATTTGATGGCTGCTTTTGATTATGTGGTAGTATGCTCCAATAAAGGGCCTTATGGGGTATTTTTTTTTTTTTTTTTTTTTTTTTTTATGTTAGAAAGGCCTGACAAACGAACTAGTGGGTCACCTGATGTTAAATGATCACCACTGTCCATAGACACCCGCAGCGCTTTACGCGATGCCAGTGCGTTGTCGGCCCTAAAGGAAAGGGAACAGGGGAAGAGGGTGAGGGAGGGGAAGAGGGAAGGGGTGAGGTATTGGGCCCCCGGCACGTATGCCGTATGGGTATGTGGGTTAAATGCCTGTTTTACCATTCTCTGTTAAGCTCCTATCTTAGTGACATATTTATGACACCATCTCTGTTTATTCCTACAAAATAAACAGGCCTTAGTGTTTGAAGCAATTATTAAATGCCACATTTTCAAAAAATCAGGGTAAATTATAATAAAACTATAGTTACTTTTTAAAACTTTTTTTTTTCATTTTATTCTTAAAATATATAATCTAACAGAGACATAGTATCTAACCTAAGTGACCTGTGGACCCTTTTCTGTTATGATTGCTCTATTCTTTTTGAACAAGTCATGGGCATTCAAAATATCTGGGTTATTTTCCTCTGCATACTCATCTAGCCTTTTCCGCAGCAAGAGCTTCAAGTCCTGAATACTATCATCGTTTTTCAAAGCAGATATTCCTACAATATCTTCAAATACTATGCCTTTCTCTGGCCTTATTTCCTTAGGTATCGAGTCCATTGCTCTTTCTATATTCTTCAGTGAATATTTTACCTCCTGAAAAATGTCATCAGCACCTTCCAAATCCATTTTGTTAACAGCTAGGATGGCAGGTTTTTCTAATAATTCAGGATCATACAGTTCCAATTCCCTGTTCAGGAGCAGCACAGTTTCTAAACATGATCTCTTTGGGTATTTTGGACTTAGCTGGAAGCCTTGGACGTCAGCTATGAATAATAACAGTTTTGTCCTCTCTACATGTTTCAGAAATTTGTGCCCTAACCCAATATTATTGTGAGCGCCTTCAATCAGTCCAGGAAGGTCTGCTATTGAGATCTGCCGCAAATCCTCAAATTGAATTATTCCTTTATTTGGTTTGATGGTTGTAAAGGGATAATTTGCTATTCTAGGCTTGGCTCTAGATATGGCTTTTAAAAGGGAGCTCTTTCCCGCGTTTGGGAATCCAACTAGTCCTATATCAGCAATAAGTTTAAGATCTAATCTTATGTGATATGTTTGGCCAAAATGCCCTAGGAAATTGTTTTGGGGATTTCCTCCAGGGCCACCTCTCGCAACTATTATTGTTTGATCTTCTTTATCAATTGATCCTAAAGATTGTCCATCCTCTTTATAAATGGTAACACCCAGTGGTACATCAAGTTGAATGTCCTTACCAGGGTTCCCTACAATTTTGGTCTTCCTGCTATCCTCACCGTGGGTAGCGCTTATAGTTTTCATGCGATATTTGTTCGAGATACTTAAAAGATTTGATTTCTCTTTGCCGATACAGTAAACACAACCTCCTTGGCCTCCAATGCCGCCGAACTTAGGAAGGCCGGTGCCTCCTGTGCCTCCTTTTACATGAAGTCTTATGGAGTCTAAAAATTTACTGCGGAGATAATTACGCGGTTTTTTAATTTCCTTAGCAGCAAACAATGTCCTTAATAGAAACACCATTTTACAGCAGTTTTATATTTTTAATTTATTATTTTTTGGTTATTGTTAGGTTAGAATCTGCTGTCAGTGTCAGAGCAAAGCAATCAGCCAATCACATCACAAGAAAATAAACAAACAAGCTATTAGTGTTATTGTTAAAAACGCTGTAAGATATGAAACATTTTATATAGTAACACTCACATCAGCTGTTTTTGACAAGTGATAATAAGTAAGACGATCAATGCCTAATTACTTGTTTTGAATTGAAATACAAAAACTTTGCCGGTTTGGATATAATAATGACTATAATCTAAATATTGCAATGACTGCACTGATAACCAATACAAAATGAGAACTAGTCTGATTGCATTTATCATTACCTTACTTGGTTTTCAACATTTTTTTACGGTTCTAGCGAGCGATGGAGATCGCTCACCATTTTACCAAACTTGCGTTAGAAAATGCATGAATACAAATTGCACGAATGGTGAGGACCAACATTTACTTCCAAAATTTTAACTCCTTTGCTTTGCTTTTTAGCTTAGAACCACGAATTCATAACCACAATTTAAGATAACCTATTTAACAGCTACAAATCGGAAAGCAGATAAGGCCACCATTATTTAGGCCGTGGCTCTTGGACATATAGGAATTTGAAACCCTGTTTTCTAATCGGGTTTTGTCTCTATTTGCTTAGGTATTCTTACTTTTCAGATAAAATAATAATAAGGAAGAATGTTTTTCAACTATCATATTTGATTTATCAGACTAGAGGCCTGAAACTATAATGCTAAAATACTCACATACATGAGCTACTTCCATCAACTTTAGGGAATACTTTCTGCATAATTTTGAGACTGATCTATATCTAACACACCTAAAAGACCTATTAAACTGCTGGCCTGCTTCTGTTCTCAGATGGAAGTTTTACCGTAGAAGCCTACAAACAGCTAGACTTATCAACGAAGCTGCTGCAGTGGGGCTGCCGGGATGATTGCCGCTACCACTGCATGTGGCAGACAGTGGATGCATTTCAGGAGAGAGGATATGATGTGCCCAAGTTTCATGGCAAAGTTAGTTTCATTATAAAGTTTTGTAGAATTAGGCAAAATAAGGGTACACAAATAAGACAGATTGATTCAGATCAAGAATGTCAATCCACATTGCCACCTTTTTAACTAGATTCAAAGGAAGAGATGCTTAATTCATTACCTCAAAACTTTTTTGTTGGACAGGATATACTCCCTTTTAGGTGCCATTGAAATTTTAAGAAAAAATACCAACCTTAAGGGTATAAAAATAAGGAGATTTATTTTTATTTTTAATAACATTTCCAAAACAAAAAATAAATTTTATTTAGTGTGGAAATAAATGTGTGTGTTAATTTTCATTTTTTTATGTACAATAAAGAGTTTTACATAGTTACATACATAATTTGTCTTTGAAGTAATTTTTTTTTGTTAAATTATCTTTTACTTTTTTCTAATAAGTTTGTTTTGTGTCCAACTGCTAGGCAAAAGTCTCTCCTCTTTTGCTTCACTATCTCTGGCATACCAATAATCTCCCCAAATGAACTTTACTTAGTGTGCATTAAGGTCCATTTTGGTGTACATAATGATTTGATAGACAAATTTTTTTTGCAAGCTGTTGTCAACAGTACCTACTTATTTGATTATTCTTTGAAATGGTGTTCACAAAATACGTTGCTTATCTAAAACAACACTATTCCAAAATACTATGGTGTGCAACTTAATACTTTAATTATTGCAAATAAGGTGTATAATTATGCAACGTATCATGTCGAATTAGGCCGTTGTTTTAGATAAGCAGCGAACATAACTTTGCTTACGTCCTTGCAGTGGCCGTTTGCTAGGTTCCTCGGAGTGCAGGAGCCAGCATCTGCCTTTGCCTCACTGCTGAACCTGGCTGCCAATGTCTACATGCACTACAAGCTGACAACGCAGTTCTCCGTCAAGAACACGCCACTACTGATGTTCTGGCATGCATTTACTGTTGTAAGACATTTTAAATAATTCATCAGCATCATCATCAATCTAATGAGAGGGCTTGGGCCGCAGTTCCCACGCGGGTCCAGTGTGGATTGGCCACTTCACACACGCCAATGGCAGGAGTGTCCAGGTTTCCGCACGATGTTTTCCTTCCCTGTAAAGCTTATGGTAAATTTCAAATGTAATTTCGCATGTAAATTTGGAAAACACAGAACTCTTAAATAGTACTTAGTAATATTATAAATGCGAAAGTAACTCTTGTCTGATTGTTACTTCTACACGCTTAAACCGCTGAAGAGATTTAGACGAAATTCAGAATGGCGGTAATTTGAGTTGAGACCCTGGAAAGGACATACAATAGTTTTATCCCGGAAAATTACATAGTTCCTGCGGGATAGCGATGAACGAGTTCTTCAGGGCCTACGCTAGCTGACGCGGACGCCCGCCGCGTGCGCACGCTCGCGGGTCTCGCTCCGTAAAAAATCTACCTAAAATCCGTCGCACGCGCCCGCGCCTCTTAGCGCTGTTCATACAATTTCTTATTAGACGCTCGCACGGGTAGTCCGCGTCAGCTAGCGTAGGCCCTTCAGAGTCGCGGGCGACAGCTAGTTATTTGTAAGTTATACGGTTAGTTACATATTAAACTTTTTTTGTGTATAATAGTGAGTTCATAATTTGTCACTTCACAGTTGACTGCCACATATGGTAACATCATAGACATACAAATGTATTAAATTGTATCTGTCTTGGTCTGGTTCTATGTACGGGTTCATCATCCCAGCCTGTATACGTCCACTGCAGGGCACAGGCCTCCTCTCAGAATTAGAGGGCTTGGGCCGTAGTTCCTACGTGGGCCCAGTGCGGATTGGGAACTTCACACACACCATTGAATTTCTTCACAGGTGTATGCAGGTTTCCTCACGATGTTTCCCTTCACCGTAAAGCTCATGGTAAATTAGAAATGTAATTATTTCGCACATAAATTCCGAAAAACTCAGAGCTGCGAGCCGTGATTTGAACCCACGACCCTCTGCTTGAGAGGCCATAGGTCAAACCACTAGGCCGACATGGCTATGTGTGGGTTAATTGACCGTTACATTAAAAAACATCCACAAACTTTGATGCTGACTGCACACAAGAGTGTATATTAATTCATTGAAGTTGTAATGAACTATCAGATGGGTAAAAATATTTTGATTTTAGTCGCTTTTTAGGGTTCCGAACTCTATATTGATGTCGCTACACTGTCCGTCCGTCCGTCTGTCCGTCACCGTCACAGAGCCTGTAGGATGTATCTCAAGAACCGTAATAAAATCTAGTATTTTTGTGGGTACGAATTTGTATGGAACCGTCGGAGCGCGATTCCAACTCGCACTTGGCCGGTTTTATTACTTAAATATGAGAACATGTTTTATTCCATTCAGGTCTGCGAGAATGCTTGGGTGTGGTCAATCATATTCCACAGCAGAGACACGGCGTTCACGGAGTTTATGGACTATGCGTGTGCGCTGTCTATGGTCATGGCGCTGCTGGCCGCCGCCATTGTTAGGTCAGTATCTTAAGGCCAACATAAACCGGGAGCGCGGGGCGTCGACGGAGTCATATATACAGTGACACACACCGGCAGCGCGGCACACCGTATTTGATTCAGTGTTATTGACCGCGCTGGGCACGCTCCGTCGGCGCCCCGCGCTCCAAGTTTGTTGTGGCCTTAAAGACAAAAAATAATCCTCACAGTTTTTTTTAATGGCAATTTTATTGGACAAAGGAGACGTGATTAATATTCTCGACAGATGACACCACGCGCAACTAAAACTCGTTAGTTTAGCGTATGCAAGCGAACAGTTTTTCGTATAGTTTTTATTTGGAAACATCATGTCTTGATTTTTTTCTCTCTGAAGTCGCCTTACCCTTTAATTAAACGGCGATAAGCAGGATACTAATACCGTACAAAGTCATCCGTTCTATTCTGCGCAAACAGGCCTAACGGATGCTGGATCGCGGCAGCTCCATTATAGCTAGACCGTTTAAATGAGTCCTCGTCCGCACGGTACAGGGGCTGGGGGGTATGATGACGAATGCCGAGAGAGGTGCGGGCGGCGAGCGCGCCTCGTGTGCCTGCCGCCCCCACCTCTCCCGGCCCCCTTTGTCGTCATACCCCCCAGCCCATATAATAAAACCCCCCTCACCCCCCCACCACCCTCCCGTCTTACAAATTTTCGGTCAGGGTCACGTGTCCTAACGCGAGTTTAACATTTTTTTACCCATCCCAAAAAGTGCACAACGCCGCTAAAGAAGTTTTCACATCAAAAAGATGCGGATGCGAATATCTGCTACACCCCTGGCCTGGCAGCGCCAGATTTAAGGCTATCTTTTTGTAAAAGTTAGTTATGAAGTATCTTTTTGTATTTTATTTTTTCAACTTAATTTTTTATTACTTTTACGGTCATCCCGTGAAACCATATATTTCATACTAAATTCAAACTGAAATATAGATGCGCAGAAAAAACCCAAGAAAAAAGACCAATGCTGGGAACCGAACCCAGGTCCTCAGCATTCCGTGCCGTTGTGCCATACCCCTACACCACCATTGGTCTAGAGATTAGACACGAATCTTTTCTACACATCGTACATTTCAGTCTGTTATATAATCACCTTATGCAGTGATAAATGCGCATCTATGTTACGGAATGCTGAGGACCTGGGTTCGATTCCCAGCATTGGTCTTTTTTCTGGGGTTTTTTCTGTGCATCTATATTTCGGTTTGCATTCTACTCTGAGTTGGCGGAAGGCAAACGGAAGCATGGCGGACAGCACCTGCGCTTTAAGGATGTGCTCAAACGACATCTGAATGCCTGTGCTATCGATCCTGAGTGTTGGGAGGAACTTGCTGCAAAGCGGTCATCTTGGCGATCTACCATCTCAAAAGGCATAAAATTATTTGAGGAAAAGCGTCTCACGGCATTAGACGTAAAACGCCAATTACGTAAGTTCTCCTACACGTATACATACAACTCAGCTGGGCAACTGTACTGTCACGCGTGTAGGAGAGTATTCAAAAGTAAATTCGGCCTAGCCAGCCATATCAGAGCCCATGATAGGCGTCTTAATTTATAGAATAGTGGGGTCGCCGTCATCGAAACCGATGAGGAGGACTATATATTTCGGTTTGTATTTAGAATTAAATATATATTTTTGTATTTTTATTGTAATCTACAATATTGGTACTATTTGAACTGAAACAAACGAAACTAGTAGCAGGTTTTTTTTTGCTTTCGGCATATGGGAGGTTAAGCCTTGCATGGTGGTTCTGCCCAAGCGTGCAAACCTTGCTGCTGCTTGCCGCAGGATATTCCACGGGCGCCGCAAGCAGTTCCCGCTGGCGTTGCTCGCGTTCATGCTGTGCTACTACGCGACACACGTGCGCTACCTCTACTCCGGACGGATCGACTACTCGTTCAACATGACGGTCAACGTTGTTTGTGGTGAGAAACCAGGCATCTCTCAAAAGAGCTGTGATTTTGTGTTAAAAAAAATGCATTTATTTCGGACTATTTGAATCCATATATTATTAGTATTACAACTTAAATAACTATGTTAGTACTTAAACTTAAATGATGAAGACGACCAGTGTCTGATTAGGCTACTGTGATTTGATCTTCTTCGTGAACAAAGAAATCTGTCATTTGATAATACGCCAACAAAACCATTTATAGACACAAGTAAAATTAGAGGATTGCAGATATATTGCCAGGTTAGAGGCTAAGATAGAATACTTCATATGCTAGTAAGTAGGTAATTTCACTGGCTGGCTGCCTTACTCTTTACGTCTTTACACCGGAGCACAGCAAAAAAAAAAAATAAATAAAAATATTAGGGGACAATCTTACACAAATCGACCTAGTCCCAAACTAAGCAAAGCTTGTACTATGGGTACTAGACGACGATAAACATACTTATATAGATATATAAATACTTAAATACATAGAAAACATCCATAACTCAGGAACAAATATTCGTGCTCATCACACAAATAAATGCCCTTACCGGGATTCGAACCCAGGACCACTTGCTTCGTAGGCAGGGTCACTACCAACTAGGCTAAAGCGGTCGTAAAAAATGAAATTGGGTGAATCAACTTTTTAGTGATACCCGTTGCTATGGTTACACAAATTTTGTCCCTTGGATAACCTACGCATTTTTCTATGCAACAGTATTAAGTGTCGCTTGGACAACCGGGGACAGAGTAAACGACACAAAAAAGGTTGATGCACCCAATTAATGTTTATTGTGCTAGAAAATGACATCATTTTTTTATTTTTTTTTATTTGGTTTCAAACTGGATAGTACATCATAATATACAATTCGCGTTCCCTACAATCCTCATGCATTTCATGTATATCCTAAAACAGTAGACACATCATGCACAATTAGTAAACAGTTATTTATAATATTGTAGCAAAAAGAGAGAGAAAAAAATAATAATAATAAAACAATAATAGTAAAAAGCTGAGTAATTCACAATTATGTACCTACTACTAAGTTGGATGCATTTTTTATACTTAAATATTAAATTAATATGTTTAGGCTTATAATATAAATGGAGTTCAGGTTTGTCGTATTCTTATTTTAGCTGAGGCCAAAGAGCAAGAGTAGATATCGAATCTTCCCTTAACTCCATTGGAGTAAAGTAATGGGGATTCACCGATTCAGCATAGCGTATGTTATGTGTAGGCGTGGCGGGCGGCACGCTGTGGTCTCTGTGGGCGGGGTCGCAGCTGGCGCGCGGGCGGCGGCACGCGGCGCGGCTGCTGGCGTTCACGGGCTGGGCGGCGGCGGCGCTGGCGCTGGAATTGCTGGAGTGCGCGCCGCGCGCCGGCTGGGACGCGCACGCGCTCTGGCACCTGGCCACAGCGCCGCTGCCGCTGCTGCTGCACGGGTGAGTGCGCGGCCTCAGGACTTGAATGCATTCCATAGGGTGACTTCTCACGCGTGTCATCTCACACGCCTCAGGGTTAGCTACTCAAGTAGGTAACACGTTGTATGCAACATTTATTTACGTAAATGCCTGTACAATATCATTTATCTTTACTTGCCAGGATGTAATTTGCCCGAATTTCACTTGCCGTAACGTTTTCCATAAAATATACAACTTGCTCACTAGGAATGCGCATTCCTAAGGCCATATGGAGTAATAAATGTTATGTGAACCTAGGTCGAATTATGCTTTTTAACTTTTTTATTTTTTCATACATAATAAATATGCAATCCCAGCACCTCCACCACTTTCATAGTAAAATTTACACATAGAAATGGAAATATCTCAAAAACTAAGCATATTTCGACGTAGGTTCAGATAACATTTATTACTCCATATGGCCTCAGGGATGCGTGGTTAGACTCTCGAGGAAAGTGGTGGGCACGTTGTATAGAAGCGGGCATTTTCAGGTTTTTTTTATTATAAGGCTTACGTTTGGCCTCAATCTCGCTTGATGGAAGGCGAAGATGAGGCCTAAGATGGAAGATGGTACACGTTTGCCTAGAAGGTGTCTGTTCACTTTGACTTTAAGGTTTTATGAAATGTCATGTTCCATTTGTTTTATAACAATTCGTAAGAAAATACTGTTTCGGAAATAAATTAAATTATGTGAAATGAAATTTGTGGAAAAAAATAAGTTCTAATTCTGTTACCAGAAGTTATTACTTTTACGTTGAGAAGTTATTGCTTTACGAATAGAATAATTACTTACCAAGTTTTCAGTGTGCCAGAATGTGCATTTGAGCGTTTTTGCCATACTGATTTCGATTCAAAACGGGATTCATAGTTTGTTTGTTTTTTCTATTCTTTGATTTTGAGTTCCTAAAATGATACGCTCCACAACTCCGTGAACTTAATCCTTAGACCATTTGACAACGTTAACAGGACATTCGATTTTGCACCGTAAATGTTGCTAATTTGAATTGGCTTTGATTTCTGCTTGACGGCAAATATAATGCCGGTATCGATTTAATGGTTAATCTAATATATACCTATAAAAATCTCGTCTCACGGTGTTTGTTACCGAACTCCTCCGAAACGGCTTGGCCGATTTTTATGAAACTTTTTTCTCTACATTCGGTAGGTCTGAGAATAGGTCGTAGGCTATAATTTATAATGGCAAAACAACGTTTGCCGGGTCAGCTAGTTTAATATAAAATAATATTGTGTGTGTATATCGTGAAGAGGTACGCTTATACCGTTGCACCGATTTAGATGAAAATTTAATTAGACGTAGTTTGTCACCCTGGGTAGGACATAGGATAGTTGGATGCTGATAAGCAATAACGTGTCAACCTATGAAAATTTATGAAATTGTAGCTTTTCCTCTCTACATTTCATAAAAACAAGATAAGTATGTGGCTTTATGGGTATGTATTACAATACCGAAGTATGAAAGACCGAAAAAAAAAACCATAAATGAGTTAGTTCATCCGTAATAAAAAGTTTTAATTATTGCTTATCAGCATCCAGTTTTTATCCTGGAAAATTACACAGTTCGCAGACAGAGTCTGGGAACAGCTAGTACCTACATACCTAAGTAATAAAATTACATAAACGCCAATGTTTTTTGCTTACAGGTTTGTGATAGACGACCTGCGCTATTTGCGGAGCGAAAAGGAAGACACAAAGACAGATCTCAAGTTATCATAAGTATTAATTAAAAACTACTATGTTACCTAGCGATAAATTGTTTTCTGAATAAACGCATTTATAAGAAAACTCAAAATTTTATTAGGCAAGTTAACTTAACGAATAAAATTTAGAATTCAGTATAGTGTTAAAGCTGCTGTCACACATGCAGAGGACACGGTTTATTTACATGGAAAACCTAACAATGCATATTTACAAGAACTCGGTTATGAAAAAGGACCACATTTTTTACAAAAGTATAAATAAGACAACATACGAGTATCATGATACTCAAAAAGAGGCACCAGCACAGTTATTGTCATAACTAACTAAGTTACTGAATAAATTATTTTTCATTTTTTTTTTTTTTCATATTTTATAAAACTTACCGGTACGGTTGAAATATGACCTGTATTTGTTGACCCCGAAGGACTATAATGCTCGACCTGATAATTCAAACTCATGTGATTGGGATTAGGGTTGTTTCACACGTACCACAACCACACCACGTCGCAGCGTTAAAATGCGGTCAAGCAGTGGTTACGTGTGAGTAGTCGGTACACACGCGGTCGATAATGACGGCAAAATGTGGTACGTGTGAATTATACTATTCATTTTCAATACAAAATATGCGCTCGACCACGTGTTGTGGTTGTGGTGTGATTATTAAGGTTGTCGTGTGGTTGCGGTACGTGTGAAACTACCCTAAGGGTTCATTCAGGGTCGACAAATATGGGGTTGTATACTAACCCTAACCGCACCCGAACTTACAAACATAATACTTCCTTTGAAAATAATAAACAAAAATGATAAGACTTTTTTTATAAACCTACGATATTTGTTGCAGCGCCACTGGTGGCTTACAGCGTTGAAACATATCAAAGAATCTCTGAAATGATACAAATATAATGCAAAAATCTGCATCAAAATCAGTTCCTTCAGTAGTTATCGAAGGGCCAGACTCGTGGTCACATCAGTTTGCACACCACTATAGATATCCTTATAATATAACCTTTCGCTTTGGTCGGAAATTCGTCAGAAATAATTTTTATTCTGCAAAAGTAGGTAGGTTAGATTCGTTAGGTATCTATAGATGCCAGAAGGGCAGATAAGCTAAAAATAGGAGACCTCAGGGCTCCGTCGAATAGCAATGGTGTGACAACATGGTATGACGACGAGTCTGGCCTCCTTGGCCTGGTAACAGATGTTGGGTTTGAAACTATGAGGTTTCTTTTATCTTGACACGAGTTATCATATTATAATACGGTTTTGTTAGAAATACACAAACAGGCAATATTACATTCACTGTGACATATCTTTATTTTATCACTTTTTTGATACAGGGCAGTAATTACTGGGACATCCACCCTTTCTTTTTCTATGCGGCACGATTTTAAAAGCGTTTGAGTAGGAGTAATGTAATTAATGTAAGTACGAGTTCAAAATGATATGGATACAATTTTATTGTGGTAAAGCACATGTTTATCCATAATGATGAGATGAGTTGATCTAAAAAAAATAGATATTAGGGCGTCGCCCGCAGCAAGTGTGGCTGCAGTTTATTCCCATTCTGGGAAAACAACGTTCACAAGACGAGCACAATCAGCTCTCCGCCAGTTCCTTCCACGCCGGCCCGCGCTTAAACTCTGTCTTCATCCATTTCGCTTGCTTGCTCAACTTTATTCCAACATGTCTCCTCGTAGGAAGGGACCCTGTATTCCTTCCTTCGCTATGGGTACTCATGTAATTCTGACCCTGCCGGGCGTATTCTGGTCGAGATGAATCGAATAAAGTGGGTCTCATCTCGAAGTTCTGGAAATAAATGCCGGGTGGTCGCACGCGTCGCGTGGCAGCGTGAGCCTGGTCTGTGTCTTGATGGTATTGCTGGTGACGGCCCCCAAACAGCGTTTTTTTGTGGTGGTCGTCGTACTTTGAGGTCTCCTTTTGAGTCGGTGCGTACCGGACGTGTTTGGACGGCTTCTCCGCCGGCTCGCTGTAGACGGTTTGGTAGTCGTCGGAGTCGCTGGTCTCGGTATCGTCCGCGGAGATACTCGGGGCGTATTCTTCTTTCTCTTTCTTTCGCCTCTTCTTGAACACTGACCCGAACATCTTGCTCAAGAGACCTTTTTTTCCCAGTTCCTGCAATGATATAAAACGAGACGTTTTAATCGCTACCCTGTAAATTTTATCATTTTACTTTTGCGTACAAATATACCTGTCGATACGTATACACTATTTCTACTGAATTACTGTAATATTAACCTTATTTGATTTCGGTGCGGGTGCGATGGTCTCGTCACTCTCTTCTTCACTCTCGGAGGCTGATTCGTCGTCATCTTCGCCTTCTTCTTCAGTTAAAGTTTCTTCTATGATACAAGACTTCAGCGTGTGTCCTTGGCTGGTGGTGACAGTATCAGACTCGTGCGCGTCAGTCAGGTCAGACTCGTGCGTTTTACGATTACGCAATGCAAGCAAGGCCGAGGGCTTGGACACCGCAGACCCCGAACTCGACGTCGTCATGCTTGGGTTCGCGGCGCTCACCGGCGTAGGCCTTGTGTGAACTTTTTGTCCACTCGATCCCACTTGACGGCTCATCGTCACCAGATTCGATACCACAGGCTCACCTGATTCATTTATAGCGCCGTCCTTTGGTGGCGCCGGTTTCGAACCATCGTATTCGCTGCGGGACGTCTCATTTGTGGTGGCGTTTATGCTTAGAGCCACCGATTTGTATATTTCTTTGATCAGGCTTTCAGTTTCTTTGTTTCGTAGATCTGCTCGTGGCAACTCGCTGGTAGAGGTTTGCTTCGGCTGTGCTAATTTATTTCTTGGGGCAGTTGGGTGGCAGCAGCTCGAGCAGGGCGGGTGCTTCGCCGGAGTGCGATGGATGAATAATGGATAGTTCTGGATATGTGACATCGGCAAACTTGTGCTTTGCGGTGGTGGCATGCTCAGGGACTGGTGCATCATAGGCAAGAGGCACGGCCTCGGCGGCTCGGCCGGTGAACAAGCAGCCATATAGGGATTTATTGCGAAGGGGCTGTACGTAAAGCTATTTAGGATACGCGAGCGGTCTTGACTGCTATCTAGTGCCTCATTTTGTATATTTGCATCCTTTGTATTTCTGTCTTCAGGCTGGTTCTTAACCAGATTATTAGTTTTCACTTGTGCCAAAACGGACTGGAGGATGCTTTTGATTTGGTTTAGGGTTACTTCAGTTTTATTTTCTACAGGCGCTTCGGGTTCAATAACTTCAGGTTGTTGAATACTCTTAGAGGATTCTGTCTGACATTCCGAATCGTTCACATTGAGGGTGGTGCACTCTGCATTTTTCAATAAAATAGTTTTGGGTCGGCGCTTTTCCATCACAGGTTGCTTTATGTACGTGTCCCCACATTCGACCAAGGTATTTTTAGAGAAGTCGTTTTTACACCATGTTCGTGGCGTAGGGCGATATCTCCGTTTTGGATATTTAATGTGCGGTTCTCTCATGTAACGAGAAGAAGGAGGCGGTAAAATACAGTTCATGATCAACGGGTTACGGCCCGGGTGGGGCCTGTAATTTTTCGACCAATACGTAGAGTCTAACTGGACTTTCGCTTCCCGCCTCACAGCTCTTTCGCTTTCTTTTTTTATTTTGTCAGATTTTTCTCTCACAGGAATCATGTCATAGAAACTGGAGTCGTAATAGACGCTGTGGTCGACAGGTTGCGGCATAGTATGAACGGAAGTCGGGCTCAAGGGGTGATAAGACTCCATGTCCTGGTCGAGGTCGAGGAAGCGGCCGTGGCAGCAGGAGCAGACGTCGGAGGCGCGCGCGGCGGGCGGCGCGGCGCCCGCGTCGCGGCACACCGGCACCGACACCTGGCTGCCGCCCGCCGCCTCCTCCAGGTACCTCTCGGCCTTGTACTGCTTCCGGATAATGTCGGTGCTGACGAACGGCCGATTCAAACTGGTAGCAGTGTTTTGCGTTTCTTGTTTGACGGGTAGTCTTTCGTAGTTAGAGAACGGATTAGTCGTCGTCTGGGCGTAGTAGCAGACAACTTGCGAATTTTTCTTCGGTTTCTTCTTGAAAAGCTTCCGTTTCGTAGCCGAACAGCACCTGGGCTCGGGCTCGCAGGTGCTGCAGAACTGGGCGCTCGGGTCCGGGCAGGCGAAGGAGACGGTGGACTTCTTGCTGGCGGGGCACGTGTCGTCGGCGCCGTGCGAGTCGTGGCAGGCGGGCGGCGTGTACCCGCAGGTGGCGTGTTGCACGCACATCACTTGCTTCTTGGGACCCGTTGCCACCTCCAACTGCCTCTCCAGGTGGATGATTTTCTGTTGCAGATCGGTCACGTCGATAGGTATGCATGATATGATTTTGACTTCAGTTTGAGATGGAGAATTCCCTGCACAAAAATACACTTCTGTTTGTTATTTATATTTTTATTCCATATCTATATTTTTAGTCTAGCTTTTCGTATAAGGATCAGATTTTCCTTTCGTGGTTTATTGTAGACATTTTGATAGTTAAAGTGAATCATTACCTAAGTTGTAGGCTACTTTGCGGAGAAAATTCTCAATTCCTTTGAAGCGCTGTTTGCACTTCGCCCCAGCATCATCTTCAGCCATGCCGACCCCACCTGCCGTCGGGCAACCGAGCAGTCTTATAATATGGTTTAAATTAAATACTTAATGTAACGCAAGATCGTATAGGTAACCAATAATACAACTCACCTCAAAACTGTTGATTTTGCTAACCAAAAGTGACAAGGACAATTTTTCTATGAACAAATAATTTCATTTTGCACCTTCGAAATATAGGGAATTATATAATTATTCTAAAACTTTATACATGTGAGGTCACATTGGATTTTATGGTTTAACCAGCATTGCGAATTATAATGTCTGTCAATTTGTCACTTTCTGTTCTGAAATAAATTGACGTGAGATTGCGTGATGGATTTGGGCATTTTGGGCCAGTGTCCCAGTCTTATATTAACCGTATCTTTGTATCTAACCTTTTGATTCGTCTCTTTTGAGCATTTTTATGAATCCGTATTTGGAAACCGTAAGTGTGTGACCAGCGTTAGGGCCTGTTTCACCATCTGAGGCCGTACTGTCTGACGCCCGGACGCTTGCCTTCGCTTTCACCATCTCTTTCTGTCATCATCTTATACCGTTTGACAGAAAGAAATAGTGATTGCGAAGGCAAGCGTCAGAAGCGTTAGACAATAAGCCTGCAGATAAATGATAAATTTCAGTTATCCACATAGCTACACTGGTGGAAACGGGTTCAACTAAGCTAGGTATGAAAAAATGAAAAAAAAACGGCCAAGTGCGAGTCGGACTCGCGCACCGAGGGTTCCCTACAAATTTATATGTATCTATGAACATCCAGTCTTAGCAGACCCCTGCTCCTAAGCAAAATGTGCGCAGTGTGGCATCATTGTAGATTGGGTACTGATATAGACAGACAGACAAAATTCGCTTTTCGCAATTTTTCCTTTATCTGTGCTATAATACGTTGCTTCGTACCAAATTTCAAGTTTCTGAGTTCACGGGAAGTACCCTGTAGGTTTTGATTCCCTTGCGAGTGTCGACATAATCCCAACCCTAAATACTTGGGTGTTACCCTGGACCGGAGCCTTACCTACAAGACCCATCTTAATAACGTTGCGGCTAAACTGAGGTCCAGAAATAACATATTGCAGAAGCTGACTGGAACAACCTGGGGGGCTTCGGCTGGCTGCTTAAGGACGTCTGCTCTGGCGTTGGTATATTCGACGGCGGAGTACTGCGCTCCGACTTGGCTGAACAGCGCGCATACTACTGTTGTCGACACGCAGCTCAACCACACAATGCGCTTGATTACTGGCTGTATGAGACCCACTCCTGCCCACTGGCTGCCAGCCTTGAGTGGCATTGCACCACCCCACCTACGCCGCATGCAACACCTCCGGCGAGAAACAGGTAAGGCCTGTGAAAGACCCGATCTGCCCATCAATGTGGACCTGGCCACGTTTAAGGTCACGAGACTGAAGTCCCGTAACCCGCCAGCACTACTGTCGCACCAACACCAACTGGAGTGGGACTTAAGCACCGCCTGGCTCGCGGAGTGGTCAGATCAAACGCATGTTTGAGTTATGAGTTTGTGTTTGTATGTCTGTCTGTAACAATTTTTTATACTGACAAAGGTTGGCGATGGTTATTATATTTACTGATCGTGACCAACTATGAACGAGGAATATAGTAAAATAAATAAGGATCCAATATTTTTTTTGTAAGTATGCATTTATGAACAGTCGGTAAACGTTTTCAAAAAAAGACAATGCACAATATAATTTCACATCCACATTGGAATTTGCACATCTCGTTCTACGACACTACAAAACATGAACCACAGACACTACAGGTCACATGAACATCTTGGGCGCGCGCAGGTTCCCGTTCTTCTTGACGGGGCCCGGCACGGTCCATCCGGGCGACTCCTTGCCTCCCAATAGGGAGCGCACGAGCATATTCTTCTGAGAGAATGGATTCTTCCTTTTCAATAATTTACTGAGTAACGCGTCACGCAATTTAATATCACCTTCTGCAAGTTTTTTCTGAGTTTTCAAAGAGTATTCGATTGGTTCAAGGTCAGGATACGCGGCTTTGCTAGCTTTCGCTTGCAGCTGCTTCCAATTAAACAACGTATTTTTTGGCTTATTATGGGTGCCCTGTGGGGCGACGTTCTTTTGCTCCTCTTGCATCAACACGGTAGCAGGCTGCTTCTTTTTTTGGGAAAACTTTTTAAAGAAGGGCATTTTCCTTTCACTTTGTGTTCCCGTGCTTCTTACTTCGATTTCCTTGAGACATAGAGGAACTTGCGACTGGAGATTATGGGCGCAAGGAGGTTCATAGGAGCTGGAGTAGGGAGGTGCTGACGCTTGTGGGTGCATGCTAGGGTAGTAAGGAGGCGACTCATGGTGGCGGTCGCGGTATGGATCATACATGTCATTCATCCCTGTATTGGAAAAGGCTGCCATTCGAGGACCGTACGGAGGGTATCGGTAATCATAACGGGGGGAGTGGGCTCTCGGGTGGCGGTGCGGGCCGAGGGGCGGTACGGGAGGCGGCTGGTAATAGTCTTGCCCGTACATCATATAGTTGGTAATCTCCTGCCTAAAAGGTGGACCGCCGTGCCTGGGCAGCACGTCCACTTCGATTGTTTTATCGCTTTCGCTAAGTTCTGTAATGACTTCTTTGTTCTTCTTGCGTTTTTTAAGCAATCCGAATGTGCGCATTACATTAGCAAATCGGCTTGCTTTTTTCTGTAAGAAAAAATATGTATTAAAGATCAAAAATTGGAAGAGTTCACTACGAAACAGAAAAAACAAGAGGAAATGTCAAGGAAGTGCGGCATGCTCGTCAATGAAATGCATTGCTTCTTTTAAGTGATGATTGAAATAATTGTGTGGCAGTCTGATCGTGGCCCCGCGCCACAGCATTTGTCCTACAATATGTCAAATTTCATTAAAACTGTGTGTTATTGTATTGAGCTATTTTGGAGCAGTCAAGTCAAAATCTTATAATGTGAAGTGATTCCTAGCATTAATGTCCTGTGATTATATACTTTTTAACGTAAAATCGAAATTTCATAAATATTCAACTAAAAGTTAACTGTCTAAAAGCCCTTTACAACAAGTTTGATACCTACGTAGGTATTATTTTAGACTCGGTATTTGTTAAAATTATGTTTGTCAAAAGTTTGATGTCGTCAGGTCACAAAATTTTCTTAGATTTTATTAACTATATCTGTAGTCGAGTAGACAAAATGAGACAGATTATCATTATTTACACTCCAGCTGTCTATTAAGTCCAGCTGCCGAACGTGAGGTGGTGTGCTCCAAGGCGATATGGTGTAATCGCAATCTTGAAATTATATTAACAGTTCACAATTTACGTTTTTAGAAGATATACCCCAACAATCGCCAAAATTCCGTAGTGTGTATCAAAACGGCTGTGGGAACTTCCAGCGAAAGCGGAATTGGTAGTAATTAGGACATACGACACTACCTACTTGTTTTTTTTGTCTCGTAGAACTGACATTGTCAACACTAACAAATTTCAATGATCACACTACTTGAGTTACCTTTTCCTCTTCGTGGGGTTCGCTGGCTTCAGATGGAGTTTTAGACCGAGAAGTGACCTCTATGCTCATTTTCTCAAGTATCGTGTCGGAGAAACTGGCGTTGGTCCGCGAATAGTAGTTTTCAGACAGGCGCGGGCCGAGCGCCTCGCAGCTCTTGGAGTAGCATTTCAGCGGCGGCGTGCCGACATTCGCGTCCAGCTTGGAAGCATTCGAACTCTTGCCGGCGCTCCGGGACGTCAGTATCTTTAAATCTGCTTGGCCATTTTCCCTCGGAGAGTAGGCTTTACTGGTTCCGGAGGACTCCTTTTTCCCAGAACTAGGAATTTGAGCGACGTACTTGTATATCTCTCTTATAAGATTTTCGGTTTCGCTCTGTTTTTTCGAAGTATCATCCTCGAAAGTATTGTTTTCTTTTGCGCAGGCACAGTTAGGTTCTTTTTGGCTCGTGCAGTTCTGATAGGTGAAGCTAGTGCTTGGCATGACGAACCCACTCTGCACGCAGTTGACGGGGCAGACTGGCATCAGCGGGTAGCAGCACGGGTTGGTGAAGCCGGGCAGGTACGACATGCTGCACTGCCCGGCCCCGGCGTTGTTGAAGCCGTTGTGCGTGCTGCCCGGGTTGGGGCTCGTAGTGACCTTCGCAGCGTCCTGTTGACAGTCTTCTTGCGGTTTTTCGATTGCTTTATCATCCACATCGCTCACTTTATCACAATGGGAACCGGCGGTATCTTTCTTTATTTCTTGAAGAAAATTTTGAAGAAGGTCTTTTATTTCGCACAAAGCTTTGTCGGTTTTATCATTGTTCAAATCGATTTCTTGTGTTTTTTTCAACGCATCGTTCAGGTTAGCGTTGATTTTTGCGTGCGTGCCGTAACGACAATTGCTCATCTTCTCCATATCCTCCTGTACTTGAGCATTTTTAGTATTGATTGGTAATTTCGGGTAAATTGCGTTGATTTCGTTCAGAACGGTTTCGTCTGATGAGTCATCGCTGAATTCTTCGTCGCGTCGTCTCCGTTGCTGGTACGGCGATCGCTTCCTCCGACTCTTGCGCTCAGTAATATCCTCGTAGTCATTGTATTTCTGCGCTCGAAGGTTGAAGCGAGGTCTTTGTGATTTCGGCGACGGAGGAACTTCTCTGTAGTGTTCGTAATGCGTCATGTCTTCGACAAATTTTCTTCTGGACTTAGGACTGGATCTTTCTTTGACCGGAACGATGTCATAGAGTCTGGAGTCATTGTAGGGGTCCACGTAGTGCCGGGTGTGCTTGGAGCGCGCGCGGCGGCGCGAGCTGTAGGCGCGCGCGTCGCACAGGCTGCGCAGGTCGCGCACCTCGCTGGGGCAGGCGTGCCGGCAGCGCGGGCCCCTCTCGCAGCACGAGCACGGCTCGTGCGCGTCCACCACGTTCTCTGGTACGCCATACGTGTCCTGGTCACGGCAAACAGGTGTAGACATTTGACTGAATTCCGATTCTCTTCGGCCGAACATCGTCATAGGTTTGTACTGCCGTTTTATTATATCGGCAATATAATCTTGATCTAACTCGAGGCAGACCGATTTATTCCGTTTGCTTTTTCCATGTTTGTTCTCTCGAGCTCTGGGGGGGCTCTTTGATTTATTGCGCGGGGGCCTGTCCTTATGTCTTGCACATGGTTCTTCATCCCGCTCCCGAATAGGGGATCGACCAGGAAATTGGTCTTCCAGCCATGATTCCTTTCTGCCACGGATCGGGTAGTCCGACGGCGTGAGTTGGTTTTCAGTCCTGGGCGTGCCATCCGAATTGCAACTGCTGGCATAAAAACCCTGCGAGTCCTCGACTTCCGGTTGGGTCCTATTCTTGCGTAAGTTCGGACTGCCTTCACCGAAATCTTCATAGTGAGGTTCACGTTTATTCTTCTTCGTCCTGACCTTCGAAATTTGACTCGCGTACACCTCGAAATTCATGCTATCCCCTGAACGTCGGTCTCTTTCGCTACATTCATTGTATAACTTGGGTGGGGTGTCGTTACCATCTAGTTTTTCAAATTGACTTCCTGGAGTTTTATACAGTACTCTGGCTTCATTGTCAACTGAATTTCTGGTAGTTGGGGCTCTTTCAATTTGGGCGGTGCTGGCTCTATTATCCTCAGTTGGTATCGAATTTTCCGTTGTGACTCTAGAAATATTGTCGATGCTGGCTAACTCGCGGCAATGCTTACTGACTTCATCGAGCTGATGTTCTATTCCTACTATCTTGTGTTTTAAATGAGTCACGTTGACAGCTATACTGGAATTTATATTGATGTCCGGCTGCGATGCGACGCTGCCTGAAAATGAATGGCGGCGTGACTGCGTGTCGACAGGGGACCTCACACATAAGTTATTTGATTAATTGAAAATGGAAACGATGTGTCAAATTAAGGTCTCGTAATAAAATTGTATCTACATTGATTAGAGGCCACATAACCGCGCCTAATGGTGGTAAAGTAGCGGCGGTTGTACGAACATTGCAGTAAATATGGAATTATTTAGTTCTCACCGAGCGTTTTCCGAAAGAAGTTCCGGATCGCCCGATACCGTCTGACGGTGCGCGGCGAGATGCGGCGGCGCGGGGTGCGCAGGGGCATGCCACTGGCTCGGCCCGGCCGCGCCTGCCAATAATTGACGATCACACACAACCCTAACGCACGCAGCGTAATCCTGCAATTCCTTACTATAATATAACAATAACGTCAACTACACTAATGTACCTTAGATGTTTAAAAATATTAAAATCTATCGATAGCGGGCGGCATTGTGCAAAATTATTTCCATTTTGCCCTCGAAATTGCCTGAAAAAATGTCAAAATGATTGCGCTTAAACTTAATTTTATTTTATGTTTAAAAATGCGTTTGACTTTTGAATTTCATTTATGAATCAATATTCAATCGGGTCCTTTCGTCATTTTCGTCGCTTCAACCTGCCAGAAAGAAAATGAGTATTTCTATCCCAGCTATAAAAATTAAACATAATTAATATGAAAACATTAAAAAAATATTAGTACTTTGCTTAATATTTTTCACTGATTATAAAATTTATTAATATTAAATACACTCAAAAATAATCCCTCCTTTTTTTTCTACAGTTGAATATCTCGATTACCAAATAAAGAAAATAAAAACCATTCAAAAGACGAACCTGCCAAAGTTGACATTACTATGTCGTAACAAACCGAAACCCTTTAAATTACAAAATTTACATCCTTTTACCTGTAGAATAGGTATGTTTTCTAAGTTCGCCCGACCTCTGAAGTATGTGACGCCGCGTCTAGTGACACGGGCGCCGCAGGGGCTGCATATTGCAGGGAAGGGGCTCCAGGGACAGACTGTCCGCTGCTACTCGGACTTTATCCCGCCGGACCAGTACGACGTCCCATTCCCCAACAAACTGAAGCTAGGTTACGCGGTGCGCGTGTACTGGGAGACTATCCCGCTTTTCGTTGTCACCGGCATTACATTAGGCTTGGGGGTTGCTTGGTTTTTATGGGCTTCAGTGCATAAGGTTAGTTTCTTTCTTTAATAAGCGGTGTGCGTGCGTGCGTGTGTTTGTTTGCTACTCTTTCACGCTAAAAACTAACTAGCTAGAATAATTCGCCAATAACTGGCCACCCTTCAATAACTGGCCCCTCATACTGAAAATGAACTCTGTTCCCCTACAAACAGAATTCAATTTAGTATAACGTGGCCAATTATTGAAGCCAATTATTGAGGCCAGTAATTAATACCTTATACTAAAAATGAATTATATTATGGGTGAATAGCTGTGGTGAATAGAGTTCATTTTTTTAGGGTTCCGTACCCAAAGTGTAAAAACGGGACCCTATTAGGTACTGAGACTTCGCTGTCCATCCGTCTGTCCGTCTGTCACTAGGCTGTATCTCACGAACCGTGATAGCTAGACAGTTGAAATTTTCACAGATGATGTATTTCGGT
The DNA here is from genome assembly GCA_947859365.1 of Archips crataeganus. Taxonomy (NCBI): domain Eukaryota; kingdom Metazoa; phylum Arthropoda; class Insecta; order Lepidoptera; family Tortricidae; genus Archips; species Archips crataeganus. The sequence continues at coordinate 22,555,801 of OX402051.1, read as the reverse complement.
TGCCGCTATAACAACAAATACTAAAAAGCAGAATAAAATAATAGTACATTGTTGTAGAGGCTAGAAAGTAAGCAATAGATGGACGAGTTAGTTTGAGGGCCGACGCGTAGCGGAGGACCTCGAAAGTTCGAGTCCATCTATTGCACTTTTGGTCGAGACTAAACATTGTGCTTTTCACGACTAATGTTAGGAAATAAGAATTAAACAATCGAAACACTGCGTTGTTCCCGCCGATTTTACTTTTTCTTTTGTGACATAATTATTTTTTTAAACGAGCGAGGCCATTCTTAGTGGCCAGTACCCAAAACCACATAATTAATAGTATTTTATGCAACTGTTGTATAAGTGAGGTCTTAAAAGGCGAGTGACGTGAGTTGCGATACGAGTGAATGCGAGTATCGCAATGGAAGACGGCACGAGCCGTTAAGACCAAATTATACACCGTTGCATACAATATTTTTCCTACGACTCGACTCTACTGTACTGTACTGTACCCTACTGTACGGTACAGTCGGGTACAGTAGGGTAAAATGGGATACAGTCGGGAACAGTAGGGTAAAATAGGGTACAGTAGGGTACAGTCGGGTACAGTCGGGTACAGTAGGGTACAGTCGGGTGAAATAGGGTACAGTTGGGTACAGTCGGGTACAGTAGGGTAAAATGGGGTACAGTCGGGTACAGTAGGGTACAGTCGGGTGAAATAGGGTACAGTAGGGTACAGTAGGATAAAATAGGGTATAGTAAGGTACAGTAGGGTAAAATAGGGTACAGTAGGGTACATTTGGGTACAGAAGGGTAAAATAGGGTATTTTACCCTACTGTACCCGACTGTACCCGACTGTACCCTACTGAACCCTATTTTACCCTACTGTACCCTATTTTACCCTACTGTACCCGACTGTACCCTATTTTACCCTACTGTACCCGACTGTACCCAACTGTACCCTATTTTACCCTGTTGTACCCTACTGTACCCTATTTTACCCGACTGTGCCCTATTTTACCCTACTGTACCCGACTGTACCCTATTTTACCCTACTGTACCCGACTGTACCCTACGGTAACCTATTTTACCCTACTGTACCCGACTGTACCCGACTGTACCCTATTTTACCCTACTGTACCCGACTGTACTCTACTGTACCCTATTTTACCCTACTGTACCCGACTGTACCCTACTGTACCCTATTTTACCCTACTGTACCCGACTGTACCCGACTGTACCCTACTGTACCCTATTTTACCCTACTGTACCCCACTGTACTCTACTGTACCCTATTTTACCCTACTGTACCCTACTGTACCCGACTGTACTCTACTGTACCCTATTTGACCCTATTGTACTCGACTGTACCCTATTTTACCCTACTGTACCCGACTGTACCCTACTGCACCCTATTTTACCCTACTGTACCCGACTGTACCCGACTGTACCCTATTTTACCCTACTGTACCCGACTGTACTCTACTGTACCCTATTTTACCCTACTGTACCCGACTGTACCCTACTGTACCCCATTTTACCCTACTGTACACGACTGTACCCTACTTTACCCTACTGTACCCGACTGTACCCTATATTACCCTACTGTACCCGACTGTACTCTACTGTACCCTATTTTACCCTACTGTACCCGACTGTACTCTACTGTACCCTATTTTACCCTACTGTATCCGACTGTACCCTACTGTACCCCATTTTACCCTACTGTACCCGACTGTACCCTACTGTACCCTATGTTACCCTACTGTACCCGACTGTTCCTGACTGTACCCTATTTTACCCTACTGTACCCAACTGTACCCTATTCTACCCTATTGTACCCGACTGTACCCTTTTTTACCCGACTGTACCCAACTGTACCCTATTATACCCTACAGTACCCAACTGTACCCTATTTTACCCTACTGTACCCGACTGTACCCGACTGTACCCTATTTTACCCTACTGTACCCGACTGTACCCGACTGTACCCTACTGTACCCGACTGTACCCTACTCTACTCAACTCAGCAGGTCTAAACTGGGCTTTAGTGTTGAGTGTACCCTACATTTAATATTATGTGGCAGCTAGGTGTATCGTAATAACGACATTACGACACAAGTGCTGTTATGGCGAATAGATTAAGTATAGACTTTCTGAAGTCATATTATCTATGTTCTTATATATTTGTTCGCGACCATGTAAAAACCAGATAAAAGTACAGGAGTAGGAAAAAATAAAAACCTCATCCTTCTCATGTCCGACCTGTGGCAGCAAGTCGGGCATGACGAGGATGTATACTCGCACACTGAGCAGTCTGGCTGCGGAAGCACGATGAACATGACGTCTGACGAGCCTGGCTGTTCAGCCAGTGCAGTGCAGTGTGCAGCAGGCTTAAAAAGTTAATGCTATGGCGTTTTTTCATACTTAAAAAAATTAAAGCATTTTGCGCATATTATGCGTTTAAGGAAAAAAAAACACCTCATTAAATAATTTATTGAATCAGGCGTTACTTTGCGGAGGTCCATATTAATGAACTAAAACAATTACTTTGCTCACCCGCGACCTTACAATAGTTACGTTTATGCAAGAAATGTGCGTTCATGCAGTTCCTCCACCTCCACACTGTACGAACACACACAAATCACATAAACCCAACCATCACCACCACCAAGCTACACTGACGCGTTTCGAACTCAACCAGAGCTCATCTTCAGAGTTACCACAACCGTATGCTATGCTACCAAACGTTAAACTAACAAACCAAAACAAATGTTTTAACTTGTCACTGTAACTTCTCAAGTACCCACTTTATTTTTCTTATTCTCAAACTACCCCACAAAAATTAACTTTTATTGACATATTTAAAACTACCTTGAATTTTTTTTTTTTTTTTTTTTTTTTTTTTTTTTTTGTTTATTTATTTATAAGGCATATTTAATTAATACTAACTGTTCAAATTCGACCCAAGCCGCAGTAAAGGAGAAGATACTAAATTTACCTGTTCATTAATAATAGACCCCATAGTGTTGTACCTAATTATTTCCATGCATTCCAGAGCATCCAGACGCAACCCCTTGCCGCAATAATGTAACACTTCATAAGAATCTGAATCTAACAATGAATGATTTGATTCCAACAAATGTTTTGCAAAATTCGATCTATCTGGATGCTCATTCCTATATGCCGAAACATGCTCTTTAAATCTAGTATTAAAACTTCGGCCTGTCTGTCCTACGTATATCCCATTGCAGTCATTACAAGTAAGCTTGTATACCCCCGATCTAGTTCCCTTATCTACCTGTTCTTTGTGGTTACATAGCCTAGAGTACAAAGAGTTGTTAGTCTTAAAGGCAACATTAATATTGTTTGATTTTAAAATGCCATAAATCTTATCAGACTACTAACAAATATAGATCTAGCATCTCTTACGTCGGGGGTTTGTCTGATAAGATTTATGGCATTTTAAAATCAAACAATATTAATGTTGCCTTTAAGACTAACAACTCTTTGTACTCTAGGCTATGTAACCACAAAGAACAGGTAGATAAGGGAACTAGATCGGGGGTATACAAGCTTACTTGTAATGACTGCAATGGGATATACGTAGGACAGACAGGCCGAAGTTTTAATACTAGATTTAAAGAGCATGTTTCGGCATATAGGAATGAGCATCCAGATAGATCGAATTTTGCAAAACATTTGTTGGAATCAAATCATTCATTGTTAGATTCAGATTCTTATGAAGTGTTACATTATTGCGGCAAGGGGTTGCGTCTGGATGCTCTGGAATGCATGGAAATAATTAGGTACAACACTATGGGGTCTATTATTAATGAACAGGTAAATTTAGTATCTTCTCCTTTACTGCGGCTTGGGTCGAATTTGAACAGTTAGTATTAATTAAATATGCCTTATAAATAAATAAACAAAAAAAAAAAAAAAAAAACAAAAAATTCAAGGTAGTTTTAAATATGTCAATAAAAGTTAATTTTTGTGGGGTAGTTTGAGAATAAGAAAAATAAAGTGGGTACTTGAGAAGTTACAGTGACAAGTTAAAACATTTGTTTTGGTTTGTTAGTTTAACGTTTGGTAGCATAGCATACGGTTGTGGTAACTCTGAAGATGAGCTCTGGTTGAGTTCGAAACGCGTCAGTGTAGCTTGGTGGTGGTGATGGTTGGGTTTATGTGATTTGTGTGTGTTCGTACAGTGTGGAGGTGGAGGAACTGCATGAACGCACATTTCTTGCATAAACGTAACTATTGTAAGGTCGCGGGTGAGCAAAGTAATTGTTTTACCTCATTAAAGTCATGAATGACGCATTCTCATTGGTCAATTTAATTTCACATGCAGCAGACTTTTACTTTTGATTGGTCCAATAACAGATGTGCATGTTGCGGAAAGTTTCAAAAAAGTTGGAAAAGTTCTCGGAAATTTCTGGAAATTTTCACAAGAAATATAGGAAATTTAAATTTAAGAAACGGAAAGTTTCAATCCCCATACAAAATTATGAGAAGTTTCCGAAATTTTCCTATATGAAAAATTCCGCAATTTTGGAAAGTTTCCTTTGGCACATCAGTAGGTCCAATTGTCGTTTCAGCACGCCGGGAATGAAATTCAGAAATTATCTTTCAAAAAGTCTTATCGTAATGTGTTACATTGTTGTCGTGTTTTGCGCGCCATAAATGAGTCAGCTGTTAAATTTACAGTCAGCAACAAAAATATGAATACACTTAAAGTACCAAAAATATGTATACACGCCTTTATGCCCTGGTAATAGAGTCTTGGATGCATATTTTTGGTACTTTGAGTGTATTCATATTTTTGTTGCTGACTGTACATAATATAGGCAGTTTTGGGTACTGGATTAGGTTATCTATGGCCACATTTTCGAGCAGTATCGTGAAAATATTTAAGGGGGCTCCCATACAACAAACGTGATTTTTTTGCTCGTTTTTGCTCGATATTGATAACGGCAACAGGTTAGACGCTTGAAATATTCACAGAATATTTATTTATACATTCACTTTAAAAATAAATAATTGAATTAAAATAAAACAAATATTTAAGGGGGGCTCCTATACAACAAACGTGTTTTTTTTGCCGTTTTTTTTATAGATAATGGTACGGAACCCTTCGTGCGCGAGTCCGACTCTCACTTGGCCGGTTTTTTTAGTATGAGGTGGCTAGTTATTGGCGATTTACTCTAACCAGTGTTCCAAAGGTTTCGAGCTTTTTAACCCCCGACACAAAAAGAGGGGTGCTATAAGTTTGACCGCTATGTGTGTGTGTGTCTCTGTCTGTCGGTCTATCTGTGTGTCTGTCTATTGCATCATAGCTCTTAAACGGGTGAACTGATTCGGATGCGGTTTTTTTGAAAGCGGGTTTCCTGGCGATGGTTCTTAGACATGTTTCATCAAAAGTGGTTTAGCCGTTTCAGAGTTACCAGCACTTTTGTTGGCTGCGGAAGGGATCTTAGACGCAGAATGGGCACTTACTTTATTTTCAAAATATGTGTGACCTAATTGCGTCGGGGGTTTTTAAAATTTTCAATTACCCACTATTATGTATACTTAGTCCTATTACCTAACAAATAAAACATTATTCATTTTTTTTTCAATGTATAGTTATTTCCTCTTGTTGTTGTTTGTTTGGAATGAGCAAAGTAATTGTTTTAGTTCATATATAAAAAGCGTGTAAAAAAGGCTAAATGGCCCGAGTCATTCGAAATGCTAAACCCAATCTGAAATATTCCCGATTAATTTTAAAATAATAGTAATGTTGGAAGGTAGAGACCAAGAAAGACATTCCATGATCAGATTGGGGATGTCTTGAACAAAGGTCAGATCAAAAGTACGGTCAGCATCAAAAGTAGCTGGTCACTTTTGTACTTGCACACAATTGTCAATCAAGTATGACGTTTTGCACCTAACTTTAGAGCGACAAGGTAAAAAAGTGACAAGCTACTTTTAATGCTGACTGTACCCGAAACCGGCGAGCACGTATGAAAAGACTAATGAGTGTTGTGGAAGCGAAATATTATGTCAGGATCGTAGTAGGTGGAAACAAATAGTCTCTGCCTATACAAATTGTCTATGCCCTTTTGCTGGGAAGGAGTGCGTGATTGTATATAATTTTAAAAAGCTTGTAAATACGTGCAGGTAGACGTGGTGTACACGACTCACAACCTGGACAGTATCTCTCGCACGATGGATCTGCGCAATCCGAAGGCGCATAAGGTGATGATCATAAACCAGAGATACGAGCCGTGGCCTGAGCTGCAGGCTGTGCTCGACAAGATGACGGCGGCGGAGAAGCGCGCGCTGCAACGTCTGCAGAACTGCTCACACGGCAACCCCGTCTGAACGATTTTCACGATCCTGGATACATAAATATAAAATAGTAGACGTTGTTTCATTTTAGTGTTACCAGGGGACATTTTTTTTAGGTAAGTTGAGGGCGTATTGTCTAACGCCTGGACGCTTGCCTTCTCTTTCACCATCTCTTTCTGTCACCGTCTTATACCGTTTGACAGAAAGAAATAGTGATTGCGTAAGCAAGCGTCAGCGCGTTAGACAATAAGCCTGCAGCATGGACTAAGTATAGGGTTGCCATAAGTGTGGGGACTCAGACCGGGACATTTAAAGAAAAACTAGTAAAGGTAGAAAAAAATAAACTTTTATTACAGCAATAGGTAACTTTAAAGGTTTAGTCCTTACCTAAACACAAAACAACTTTTAACACAGCCATTCAATGCCAGCGAGTTTTTACTTTTTTTTAGAGTTTTCTGTTTGTTGGCGCTTTTCGCTATATTGGTGAAAATGCACATTATCGGCTACGAGCGCAGCGTGTAGCATGCGCTGCCGCTAGGTATATTACTGTTTACCAAGTCCAGCCCTCTATTAAATTGCTATGATTTTGAAACCGGGACAATTTGCTTATCGGCCGGGACGCCGGGACACCATGCTTCAAACCGGGACATGTCCCGGCGTACCGGGACGTATGGCAACCCTAACTAAGTAAGACTAAGACATACCTAACCTGGACTGAGTACTAACTTTTATTAGTCAATCAAACGTGACCCATATTACCAAGCCATACAGTTTAATAATGGCAACTAGAGACAGCGGTCCGAGAGATAACAACAAACTAGAAAACCGACCAAGAGCGTGTACGGAATCATCCAAGTTTAGGTATGTTTTATAGGTACCTTAGGCTACTAATACTATAAATAATTTTCAAGCAATCTTAGCCGCTATAATTTTCCTAGTAAATTTGATATATTTACTACTACCATTCTGAATTTTTTCAAATTTTTCCACCCAACAGTTTTAGATTTTAGAGGGGGGGGACGGTCGATTTTAATGAAAATTTTCACTTTAAAGTTGAATATTTCGCAAACAGATCACTGAATAGAAAAATCATGTTAGCAACCCCGCAATGGTTTTAAAAGACCTATCCAACGATACCCCACACTATAGGGTAAGTCGAGAAAAAAAACCCCACTTTACGTCTATGGGAAGTACCCTAAAAAAATTTTTTTTACTTTTTTTATTTAATCACTTTGGAGCTTAGCCGCGGACGGACAGACAGACAGACAGACAGACAGACGGACAGACATGGCGAAACTATAAGGGTTCCTAGTTGACTACGGAACCCTAAAAACTAGAGAATTGTGTCCCACTCGCACCTGTACTTGATCACCGTAATTAGAACGAGATGCAACTCTCTGGTTTGTTTTGTTTTCGGCCTCAATTTTTTGTCGCAGTACTCAGTCCAGGTTAGGTATAAGTCCATGGCCTGCAGAGACCGTATTGTCAAACGCGCGGGCGCTTGCCATCGTTTTCACCATCTTATACCGTTTGAGAGAAAGAAAGAAATAATGAACGCGAAAGCGATAGCATGCGTCTGCACGTTAGGCAATATACCGCTCGTGCCTAAAATACCCCTTGTTACTCGTACATAACCGAGTTACATTACCAGCCATGTACAAGGAAAAAATATTCTTCGCACAGAACCGGGTAATGTATTAAGAAATATTTTTTCTTTGCACATTACCGATTACATTTCCAGTTTTGTATGAGGATGTAAATATACTTCCTACATTACTCGGTTTTGTTCAAAGAAATCGTTGTGCCATGTACAAAACCAAGAAGGTCCTCCGAGTAAATTAACACAGTTATTAGTGCATGAAAGTTTAGTCAATACAGGCGTATTGTATATCCCATCGCATGAATTGTTTTTCCATCAATAGCTCAGGTTTTGTGAATGCTTTTGAACTGCAACAGTGACTCGGTTTTTGAAGGGAAAAATCTAATGCGACTTCCGACAAGGTCGCGTTAAACGTTTAACGCTACCATGGAGGGTTATGAAAGCATTAGTATATACATGTACTGCCGAAGCAAGTAATCTCGCATTGTATATACACCGTGAAATTTTAGTGGTTGTTTTCCCGAAACGAGGTGATTTAGTATCGATTGTACAATCGATTTATAATTACTATTTTGACTAAATTCAAAAATCCAATTGTCAAAAACGAAAGTCGAAAATGACCGCAAAGCAATAGTAACGCTTCGTTGGTACCTAACCTATCGTACGATCGTACGCTACTTGTACCAACGAAGCGTTACTATTGGTTTGCGGTCATTTTCGACTTTCGTTTTTCACAATTGGATTTTTGACTCTAGTCAAAATAGTAATTATAAATCGATTGTACAATCGAAACTAAATCACCTCGTTTCGGGAAAACAACCACTAAAATTTCACGGTGTATACTAACGGATGTTAAAAACTTCGACAGTATGATGCAGAACTCATACTGTCTGTGCAAATTTGTATGAGACTTGATAAAAGCGCCATCTAGTGAGTAATTTAAACACATAGATGCCTAAGTAAATTTAGTTCTTTAAGTTATTGCAAATAAGGATCATATTGATGTATAAGTGCCTTTTTCATTTCCACATTACGAAGTTTCACTTCTTCCGCGCGGAGGAACTGCACGCACGATTTTATTTATTGTTTACTCGGAGAACCTTTTTGGTTTTGTACACACCATAATGATTTCTTTGAACAAAACCGAGTAATGAAGGAAGAATATTTACATCCTCATACAAAACTGGAAATGTAATTGGTAATGTGGAAAGAAAAAATATTTCTTAATACATTGCCCGGTTCAGTGCGAAGAATATTTTTTCCTTATACGTGGCTGGTAATGTAACTCGGTTATGTACGAGTAACAAGGATGAAATATGTTACCAAAATACCACATTTTAAAAATACTAGGTAATATTTAATAAAGATCTTTCGGCGCGCCTAATAGAGGCCTCCCGTGACCAGAGGGCTGGCCAATACTTCGCTCAGCGAATCAGCATTGCCATCCAACGTGGCAATGCTGCCAGCCTTCTGGGCACTCTCCCCGTTGGCGGCGACTTGGGACAGATTTTTTACCTTTAGCTTTAGTTAGTTTTAGTTAGATTTAAGTTAGTCCTAAGTTTTTACTGTTTTTATTTAATTTATGTTTATTAAATGTATAGATAAATAAATACTTAAATACATAGAAAACATCCATAAACTATTTTGATCGATTTTGATCTGGTCGTGGTCGCGGCCGCCTAGTAGGTAGGTACGCGAGGTAGGTACTAACTGTACACTGCGTTTAATGCGTTTTGCTGACTTTATGCCTTGAACGCACTAGGTACTGCATTTCTTTTGTCGCAGTAGCACCTTAAGAATCTCTGAGCTAAGTAAGCCGCGGACAAACAGACGGACATAGCGAAACTATAAAGGTTCCTTCTTTACCATTATGTCACGGGAACCCTAGAAATTGAACGGCTCAACTCATGATCATAAGTCGAAAAAGATCAGACTACTTATCAAGTACATTTGAATTTTATTATACGGCATCAAAAAGGCAGACAACCCATCTTTCCTACCGTGTGTTAAAACATTGCGAAGCGTTCCGCACAACTAAATCTTAAACTAAAACTAGCAAACTGGCACAGCGAGCGAGGGGGGCAATACCGGCTCAATCGAGGTGTCGGATGGCGGTATGTTTGCCCTCCCTGCACCCGAACACTCGCCGTCGCCGTATGATTGCCCCCTGTAATGGATTTTTCCGAAGAGTTCTCAGTCCTTTGACGCCCGCAGTTTTGCATTTTCAATTTTATTTAACTACCTACGCTTTTTGAGCTGGAGATTGTAGCGACACAGGGTTGCTTGGCTAGCAATACGCGTTAGCTATATAGGTATACAGTCAAGTGTAAAAATATGGGTGCACACAACTTGCTCATAAATATGGCCTATAGCTCTTATGTCGTCGAATTAAGGTATAGGTATATAACGATGGAGGATTAAATCGATACTTATTTTTGCATTTGACCGTACAGTACGTACATAGTAGTCTCTCCCCCGCCACTGCAAGTTGACATCCGTAAGAAATAAATGTAGACATATGTACCTACCGAAACATAATTTATTATTTGACACAACCTTGAAGAATCCAGGAAAGACTTCCTGAAAGATTAGTGTAACCAGACCTTAGGTACAGTCAAGGAAACTGATTCGCGTATCAGGGTGGAACCTTTTCACAACCAATTTCACGATTACTTCTTCGGCATATGTATCGAATGTCAACATGATATTTGCTGTGAAAACGGTGCACCCTGGTACGTGATTCACTTTCTTCGACTGTACTTACTTGTTTACGAGATATTCATCATCATGTCAGCCGAAAGACATCCGCTGCTAAACATACGGCTGCCCCAAGGTTCGCCAAACAGACTAGTCCTGCGCCACGGTATCCACATCTAACGCGTTCCCGCAACCTTTAATAGTAAAGCTATATTTTATTCTGTTGTTTTCTTTATGCTCTCGCCTCAGCAGGTACTAATTGAAAAAATATTTGCCAGTCAGTTTGGTTTGGATCCAGGCAAGGAACAAAATTATAGGTATCTAATATTAAAAATCTCGTGTCACGGTGTTTGTTACCGAACTCCTCTGAAACGGCTTGGCCGATTTTTATGAAACTTTTTTCTCTACACTCGGTAGGTCTGAGAATAGGTCGTAGGCTGTTTTTTATTCCCCCCCCCATTCTTCGCGGACGGAGTCGCGGGCAACAGCTAGTGTAAGTATAAAATTGGACTTGCATATTGTAAGCGAAATTCTGAATTCACATTTACACAATAGGCTACTTTCCTAACTAGTCAGTCTTTTAGATTATCAAAAAATATTGGACACGTATTTTTTATTTTGTCAATTAAACAAAAAATTACGAAGATATGGCGCGTTGAAGTTTCGCGTGACGTCACTTGTTCCTACACTTTGTATGAGCGTTTTAGGAACAAGTGACGTCACGCCTCGTCACGCGGAACTTCAACGCGCCATATCTTCGTCATTTTTTGTTTAATTGTCAAAAGAAAAATTACGTGTCTAATATTTTTTGATAATGTAAAATACGGACTAATAATAATTATTATTTTTTTACCTAGGAAACATCCCTATTCTCCGATTGTGCTTTTTTCTGGGCTAGATAAAATCCTATACACAGCTCACGTTGTACCTTTTCGCGTAGACGACGCGCGTTTACGGCGACTTAGAAAAAAACTGGTTCACAAGCTACTGAAGGCCACAACAAACCGGGAGCGCGGGGCGCCGACGGTGCGTGCCCAGCGCGGTCAATAACACTGAATCAAATATGGTGTGCCGCGCTACCGGTGTGCGTCACTGTATATTTGATTCAGTGTTATAGAACGCTGGGCACGCTCCGTCGGTGCCCCGCGCTCCCGGTTTGTTTTGGGCTTAAAGCTCGTTCGAGTTATCTGAGCGTAATAGATACGCCGTGTGGGTAGGTTTGTAGCTACTACTAGCGCCATCTAGTCATCAAATGAGGAACTAACTACTGCATCCTACATCGCGCTATCGAAGTTTCTAAACTCAGCTACATAAACACAACTTTCATCCATCGGACCTGGTTAACATCTGCCTAGAGCTCTCTCTGTTGCAACCCACCCCCAAATTGGTGACCCCCGACTACGAATAAGTTGCACCAACCCCACAAATATTTTTTTAGATAGAAAAGTTGAAGATGTCGGCGTGTCCACTTGATCTTGTAGGGTGCTAGTTATTCACACTTGCAGCGAGAAGGGGGAGAGAAGCCTTCAAGCGTGAAACGCGAATGAGCACTTGTCTGCGAGACCAGTTTGTAAGAATATTTCGTAGCTCTTTATTTACTGATGTCAAACTAATGCTGAAAATTTAATCTCCAAAATATTCAGATTTAGCTAACTAAATATTTTTCATTACAAGTACTTAAGAATTATTGCCAGGTTTAAATTGGGGTTTTTGTTTGTTTCTAGGGTGAGTGGGGGTAAGATGAAAATAAGATGAAAGGCAGTGTACGATGAAAAACTACTCTTAGTACCGGGTGCTACGAGTGGTTTTTCATCTTACACTGTTTTTCATCTTACCCCCACTCACCCTAAAGTAAAATGTCGCTATCTTCGTCCCCAAGAAAACGATTTGATTATACCTTTAGAACTTATGTTGAAAGCCCATGAGATTATTGATTAACAAACAACATTACTCTACATGTCCATTAAAACAAACTGCAAGTACGGTCGGCCTCAGAAATCGCTGAACATTTTAGTACTTTTTCACTTTCCCTAACGTATCATATTCCAAACTTCACAGTAGGTATAACTGGCTATTGCGACAAAGTAAGTACTAAAGTGTTCAGCGACTACTGTGGCTGACTGTACCTTTCGGAAATGAATTTGCGCTCTTCTGATTGCCTTACCTGCCTTAATCTTTATATATCATCCATCATGTACACAATCCTAGCTTGTTTCCCATCTAAAATTATAAAAAAACAAGCTGATCCGGCAAACGTTGTATTGCCATAATGTCACCTAGGGGTAAAAAAAATATCCTACAACCTATTCTCAGACCTACCGAGTGTAGAGAAAAAAATTTCATTAAAATCGGCCAAGCCGTTTCGGAGGAGTTCGGTAACAAACACCGTGACACGAGATTTTTATATATTAGATATTAAGGGGATATATGTAGATTGCGATAGGCATGTTACGTATTTAACTGTAGGTACACAGAAGAGTGAAAGGGACTTTACGATACGGACTTCGAATTTCGTAGTAGCTCTCCAACCCCAGTCCTGACCCATAGGATACTTGGGCTTCATAAACTACAAATCATATCATCTATGTTCCATCGCCATCATCTCGATGAATGGCAGTCTACTACTGTACGTTTTCTTCTGCTCTTCCTGCCACGTACGGTGAAACTGTGGAACCAGCTTCCGGCAGCAGTGTTTCCAGACAACTATGACATCGGGGCTTTCAAGAAAAGGGTCTATACTTCCTTTAAAGGCCGGCAATATATTGGTGACTCTCTTTGAGTTATTTACGAGTGGTGGTGATTATTTTCCATCAGATGACTCGCTTGCTCGTTTGCTTCCCGCTCATATAAAAAAAAAATATTGGGTATCTACATTAAGGAAATGAAAGCCATAAATTCGTTTCCAATATTTTTATTTTAAATTATTGGCAGTGAAGTTTTCACGGATACTTACGTCGTTTTAATACAAACACAAACTGGAACTGCCTTGGGCGTTGTATCCGGGTATAAAAATAAGTGTCGGACAGCGCGAGCCGCGGAGCCCTGCCCGGGCGCAGACGAGACAGACTAGCTCGGCTCGCGGGCGCCGGCGCAGCCAGCACCAGAGACTAGAATATTGTACGGTCGGCCAAGAAATTGGTCTACCAGTTTTGACAAAAGTTTCTGTGAGATCTAAATATCGCTAAGGTTGACTTTTCTAACTGAGTGAAGTCTTTAGCCGGGAAAATCGACCTCGATGTATTATGACGTGCAAATGAACTTCCGTAGGGTGGTAGACTATATTTTTGGCCGATGGTACTACAAAATTCGATCTTCGAATGATGGTGTCGTTCCGTTCACACTAATAATATTAAATACAAGATTGAAAGGGACGGCACGATACGATCTTCGAATTTCGTAGTAGTGCGGGTGCCGCGTACGCAGTGTGGTTAGCCCTTATCAGAAACTCGCTCGCGAGATTCGAGGTGTTAACATGTCAGTTCAGTTACTCTGGTACGGGCTTCACCAGCCATCGCTATTTTACAGGATTACAGCGCTTGAAGTCTCTGCGTGCTGTTACCAATATAAAACTTACGTCAACGTCGTTAATCTGCGTTAATATGCCGTGAATCTGAGCTAGAGTATATGCCTAAATCTCCAATACCCAGAGACTTCAACTGAATCGACTTACATTGGAAAATAATTAAATAATACATGATAATATTGACGTAACAGGGGTTGATGGTTTTGGTACAATTCTGAGGGCAGTGTGGAATTGCCACGCTGGCGTACCTAATTGGCACTTGAATAAACAACTTTAGATACACACCTGTTTGCTATGTATTCTGCAAACAGTCGACTGGCGGAGAACATAAAGGGATTTACACGTACGAGCTTCAATTATATGTAGGTATACTAAAAATCATAAAATAATACGTTACTTTTGATATAAATATTTAGTAACCTTTTCCTGCGTCATGTATCGGCTGTACCTACACATAAAGATAATTATTTTCTATTAATAAATTTACTGATCATTTATTACACATTTTTGCAGTTTTAAATGATCTAGAAAATGAAAGGGCTCGCGTAATACATAGCAAACTGCTCACAAAGACATTTTATAAAAAATGGATTTTGGCACGTGGGTTTGACAATATTTATTTCCCCTAAGTGCTACACGGCCTATTGGTTACATGGTCATTATGTGCTAACATTCAATATTTTACGTATTCGTATTTGTCCACGGGCTGGCGGCGCCGGCGCCGCTCCGGCGAGGAACGGAACGCGACGTCACTAAATGACCCGTCTATAAAAACGGTGTCGGAAAACGGAGTCTTTTACGAAAATCTGTATCGTTATCGTTACATTAGGTATCATTATTTCTAAACGTTATGTATATTCGGATAACGTGTACTTATGTACGAGTAACGGTTTATTTATTACAATAGGCTGCCCAGTTCACAGGTAACGTGTCACTCGACCGGCCGACGGATAGCTCGACTGTAACCCCCGCGCTCCGCGTTCAACAGTTGACGGTGATTGCTTAATTATAATTTCAGTCAAAATATCGACGAGTGATTTAACTAAGGCAAGGGCGCGGGCGACGCTCGGCGCGCGAGCGGCGCTCCCGCCGCCGCCCGGCCCGCGCCGCGACCGAGAAATTAACCCGCGGCCGGCGCGGCACTCAACACGGCTCGTACCACACGCACACTCACCTTATCTTAAGGCTTTACAAAAAGTCAATAAACTTATTGCGCGATCGGTATCAACCGCAATTTGATTTCATTCTTAGTCTGCACTATACCGGCTGTCTCGGTGCACTCAATATTCTCACACGGTTGCACGCTTTTATCATCCAACGTTCACATAATTAAATATTTGAAATTTAATTTCTCAGTCGCTTTTAAATTCGCCGCAAATGTGAAACGCGAGCGGCTATAAACCATTTACAATATCATTATTACTCCTATACACATAAAAAATATTTAAAACGGAACGTTTTAACTAGCTATTAATATAATGTGCGTAACGGACCGTAACACCATAGATTCGCCATTAGCTGTACAGACGAACCACGACTAGCCTTTTCAATGCCAACGACGGATATATGCTTCACAAAATAGAAAGTCAAAGTGTTCTTCACGCAACGGCATAAGGTTCAAAGTAGCTTTACGTTATCGCTAAGCGTGGCGTTGAAAAGGCTAAACATTCAAATTGAAAGAGGAATAACGCATGATCGCAAACTTCACCGCACCTATGCTAACGGCGGCCGGCGCGCGCCCGCGCGGTCCGTGTAACTGTTCGCCGAACGGATCGCGGCGCGCGCGCTCGTTCGCCGCCCTTATATTATACTGGAGCATTCATGCCACGATAATAAAAGCTATCGACGTAAAAGGAAGGAGGTCAGAGGTAGAGCAATTGTAAGTAAAGTTGCAGCGAATAATAAACTCTGCACGGAATGTATGCTATAAATACAAATACAAAATAAGTTGATCTGGTTAATAGTAGAATCGGAAATGATAGACAAAAACAGCAGACATATGTGCAGGTGTTGACACTGAACGTTTGTTTGGTTTGGCTGGTGGAGCACCATCAAATATTTTCATAATAAAATCACAAGCTTCCTAATGCCTTTTCGTACATATTACTCTCTGCATACCTGATGATGACTACATAAAATTGAACACGCAGTCAAATCAAATAATAACTATTGTCTTAATCGCGCATTACAATGGCATTTCAGGGCATTTTAGATCAAAAATAAAGCTTTAATTATTTGAGCGTTATCATCCATCACGTCCCATAAAAATACGAGCAGGGCTTTTAGTACGAAACTCGATTTTTGAACTCTGTATCCTGCTGTACCGTTCACGCTAATAGTATTTAACAGAAGAGTGAAAGGGATGGCACGATACAAACGTCGAATTTCGTGGTAGCCCCCCAGGCGCTTACTGCGAAGCGCGGGTTAGGTGCAACAGAAAAGATTTTTGAATTATTAAAATTACAGATTATTTATAGCGAAAAAAGTACGGATAACTCACGACTATGATCGAGGTTAGACAAACAGACAGACAAAAAGCACACACAGACAGACAGACAGAGCGGTGACGGGAGACGGAGTGTGCTTCCAAGAAGAAGGGCTACGGATTAGCCCGGAACAGTCGAGCTAAACTCGATCATAGACGTGCGTTATCTTTACTTTTTCACTATGAGTGAGTCTCACGGTAGTTTTATAAAATATTTTTTTATGTTCAACGTATTATTTTTTTTCTTGTCTTAACTGATACAAAATACTGAATTTTAAATTAATTCAAGACACATCATTTCTTATAACAAATCAAACGTTATGAATTCACCCTAAAAGGGTTAACCAACCAAGAAATTGCATGGCATCTAGTCTACGTTAATCTACACGTTTAAGACATTAAATACTTTGTTTTGATAACAAGATCGACGTCATTCAACTTGCAAATAACAAAATTGGTGGTAATTTAACGTATTCAAATAGACTTCTGAAGTTTAATCAGCTTTGAAAAGAATTTTAACCAAACAGCGCGTACGCACACAAACAAGTAATATTGCACGATCACTCAGCGGTCACTCATCACCATCACCATCACCCGCACCCATCATCATCATCATCGCCACGGAACACTCGGCTGAACTTTGCTTTGGTTCATCGCACAAAGTGCAGGTTCTCGCGTACGTTAAATAATCATAATAGTTAATAATAACAGTAATTGTTAACGTTACATCTTAAGTAGCTATACAAGTTACGAGCCCTCGCGGGCGTGAATCTTATTGAACCTCATTTATACCAATACCATGTACATAAGTGAGTGAACTATTCACGTTTCAGTACTATACAAAAATTAAAAACATTATACAATAAGACTACGGTACAATAGAGCTAATAAGTACAAGAATCAACTTACGACTACCAATACCCCTTTGGCACGATGAAGAGATGCTGACGGTATATTCGTATCTTTAGTTACAACCTTTTAAACATCTTTAGTTTATTAATTATAATTTAATATATCTATTGTATAAAGTGTTATGTTATGTGCTCTCTCTGAAACTCGTCTAGCACGTCCCGGCAACGCCCCGGAGCCCGGGGGTCGACGCGCAGGCGCCGGCGAGGCCGCGGCGCGAACAGGCGCGGTCGCACACGCATAGGTGCAATTTATACCCCGCTAAGTGTTGCAGCGACCACGCCTGTAGGCGTCCTGGTCAAGCGCACCGAGCCCGTATGCGGGTCGAGGCGAGGCCGCTGGTGCCAGCGCCCGGCTCCGTCTGACCGCAGTGCCTCAAGACATTCACCGCACGCACGCATCCAATTATTGATTCTCCTTCGTGAAATACATTACACAAGTTTACTTTCTGACAATTTTTAATCCCTGCTAAGTTCATTTTTAACATCACGAGCACTGGTCGCCCGTAATAAACGTTGCATCTTACCATCATAGTGGCAAAACTATCTTCGATCGATAGTAGTTAATCATTATTTTAGGGTAATTTCTTATTTGCAGCTGAACCATTTCGTACTTTACAACACATCTCGGTGAGTAATAAAATAATTAAGTATTATTTAGTATGATAATTTTCAGACAGTATCGATGGAATTATAAAAATCGTCAACCATAAACGTACACGAACACTCGGAACTTATTTCCCATTAGGCCAAGTAGTTGAACAGAGTGCCGCGTCGGAGACGAGCGTAGGGTGACGCCGGAACGGACGTCGGAAACTGAACCTTCGCTAACACGTGTATAATTTGTTATTTACCTACGAATATCTCTGACATTTGGATAACGAATATTTGTGCTGCTGTGGCGTCGGAGCCGTCCGCGACTCCGGCGACCGGTGATGCCGGTCGCCACATAAGTAATCAATAATCACCTTAGAAATCGATAGGAAGTCAGTTTTACTTACAATATGTAATTCCACTATTATTAATTAGTGCTCAGCGTGCCTGGCCTCGTCTCGAGGCAGGGCTGCGACAATATTTCATAATATAGTCTCTAAACATTCACAGCGCGACGTGCGCTTCGTTCTGAGCTCCTCGCAAGTCGAATCTCCACCGGCTGCCGACGCGCACTGCTCGCGCCGACCGGCCGGCCGGCCGGCTCCTCTCCTCGGGTCCTCTCATAGCTCGCGTCACTCTCAGATGTGTTCTCGAGCAGTGCTATTTCCCTGTTCGGTTCCATTCATTCTGCAAACGTACCAAGGTATCATAACCGCGACGATCACAGTCCGTGGGTGTAATCGAGGCCTTCGGGCGATCCGTCTGTAGGACGGAAGGCGGGCGATGTGCGGCGCGCGTGCCGGTGTGCCGGTGTGCCGGTCAGCGCGCGGCGATGCGGCAGAGCGCGAGCCGCACGGCGGCGGCGGCGGCTGGCACGGCGGCGCCGCACAGGCCGGATCAGAGCCGGTCCTCCTCCTCCTCCTCCTCGGCCTCGTCGCCGGCCTCCTCGTTCTCGTCCCGGTAGCCGGGGTGCTCACTGATCGCGTAGTAGTTGCCGTTGTAGATGACGCCGAGCTCACGCAGCGCGTCGCCGCGGATGGTGGCCTTGATGGTCCAGTTGTAGCAGTCGTCCGACTCGGACTCGCGGTCCAGCCGCTCCACGTCGAGGATCTTGGAGCTGAGCCGCTCCAGGATGATGCCGATGTCCTTGATGGTGAGGTGCCGCTTCTGGTCGACGCTGAGCTGGTCTATGAGCAGCAGGAACTTCTCGGATGTGACGGCCTCGTCCTCGACGAGCGTGTTCTCCGTCTCGCTCTCGGAGGAGTCGCGGTCGCCGCGGCGCGCGGACTCGGCGTCCAGGAAGCGCACGTGTCCCTTGGGGCGGCCCTGCGGCGAGGCGCGCGGCTGCGCGTCCTGGATGGGCGAGGTGGCGACGCTCTTGTGCACGGCTATGCGCCGGCCCTCCTCGTGCAGCGCGCAGCAGTGGAAGTCGCACTCGTCGGGCGGCGGGCGCGGCGCGTGGTGCGCGTGCGCGGCGTGCGGCAGCGGCGCGGGCTGCGAGCACTCGGAGGTGTGGATGTGAACGGTGCCGGGCGGCGCGTGCTCGAGCGACCCGGAGGAGCGCGCGAGGCGGCCGCGCGCGCCGGCCGCGGCCGCGCCGGGCTCGTCGTGGTTGACGACGGTGATGTGCGGCGGCGGCGGCTGCGGCCGCTCGACCGAGGTCTGGATCACGAGCGAGGGCCGGCGGTCGGGCTTGGCCTGGCGCGAGGGAGAGCGCGCGGCCGGCGACGCCTGCGGCCGCTGGTCCCAGTGCAGCACCACCGTGACGCGCCCCTTGTTGTCCATGATCTTCCATGAAGGCGTCTCATCGTGGAGCTCGAGGGCGTGGATCGTCTCGCATACTATCTTTGGGATCGCTGATATCGCTGAAAAAATGTAAAAACGAATCAATACAGAGATCACTCTTCTACTAGGATGTCTTTAAAAAGTTATTATTAACAGAGGTCTGATTGGGTGTGCTTATTCTTATAACTAACATATCATTAATCATGTTTTTGATAGATATGCCTACTACTTAGACTTGAAAACGGCCAGATTGTTGTGTTCAGGTTCAGGGAACACAGACGCGGTAGGGAAATACACTCTTTAGCTGTACGGTTGATGAAGGAAGAGCGAAAACGCTTTGAAAACGAAGAGAACATAAGGGTGGAGTCTCCGCTTACTTCTGGTCGATTTGTGAAAGAAAGAAGTACTAGGGGCGTTCAATAAAAAGTGAGAATGAGTATGTTATAAACAACTTTTACTAAATGTAATTTTATTTTTCGACATAGTCACCTTTTAGCATAATACACATAGTATATCTTTTTTCTAAACTTAAAATTCCATTTTTAAAAAAGGTCTCATCTTGAGTACTTAAAAGATGCAGCGACTACCGCGTCGTCGTCTTCAAATTTCTGGCCTCTCAGGTATTGTTTCAATTTCGGAAATAGGTAGAAATCACTGGGAGCAAGATCTGGTGAATACGGAGGATGCTTAAGGATATCGAACCCAGCATCACGAATTGCAGCCATTGCAACGGCGGACTTGTGTGCCGGGGCATTGTCCTGGTGGAACAGCACAACTTTCGAGAGTTTACCTCGCCGTTTTTCGCGGATCTCATTACGCAATGTTGCTATTTGTTTGGCGTAGAATGTGCCCGTAATAGTGGCTCCATGCTCGAGATACTCAATCATTAATACCCCTTTACCATCCCAAAAAACAGAGCCCATGACCTTACCGGCAGATGGGCTCACCTTGAATTTCTTCGGAG
Source organism: Archips crataeganus (assembly GCA_947859365.1). Lineage (NCBI taxonomy): Eukaryota > Metazoa > Arthropoda > Insecta > Lepidoptera > Tortricidae > Archips > Archips crataeganus. The sequence continues at coordinate 22,534,929 of OX402051.1, read as the reverse complement.
TTGGAGATGATGGCCTTTTCCATGTCATAGACTGCAGTTTCGTTTCGGGGTCGTAATGATGGAGCCATGTTTCGTCCATTGTTATAAATCGCGCCAAAAAAAGTTCCCGGTCTTGCTGCATCAGGTTCAAAGCTTCTTGACAAATCTCTAGTCTAGTTTGTTTTTGCGTGTCAGTAAGCATTCTTGGTACCCAACGCGCAGATACCTTTTTCATACCCAAGCGTTCATGTAAAATATTATGCACGCTCCCCGTTGAAATCTTTACATTTTCAGCAATAAAAGGAACTGTGATACGACGATCCGCCAAAACTGAGTTTTCGTCTTTTTTCACAATTTCTTCAGTTGCTGCTGTAGTAGGGCGTCCGGAGCGGGGGTCGTCCATTGTCGATGTTCTTCCACGTCTAAATTCGGCGCACCAACGTGCGACTGTCGAATACGGAGGAGCATTAGACCCTAAAGTGTCCCGCAAATCCAAATTGACTTGGTCCGTAGAAAAATTTTTCAAATACAAGTGTTTGATAACGGCGCGCAGTTCAATTTTCTCCATTTTCGCTAACGTACTCAATGGCATTGCAAAGAAATTACCGCATATTTTTTTAAACAAAAGACAGTTACTTTTTTTTTTCATAGCAATCAGCTAGATAGATTTGCTTTACCGGCCAGTATTTAATTTCGTAATATTAAAAGAGTTTGCATCTCATTCTCACTTTATATTGAACGCCCCTCGTAGGTGGTGGTGGCACCGGTGCATTAGTACGATATTTAGTGGCATTGAAACGCTAAACAGCCTTGATAACGCCAAAGGTCTCGCTCTGAGGCCGACACGGACAACTTCTAATATTAGTATTGAAGCACTGACCAGCCTTGATGATGTCGACGCCGGTGGGGAACCAGCGCTCGCCGGGCCATCCAAAAGCGTGCCATACCTGTACTACCACCCGCACTCCATACGCGTTACATAACGCTGATACCGACAACTTCCAATATTAGAATTGGAGCACTGACCTGCCTTGAAGTCGACGTGGCTAAGATACCAGTGGTCGCCGTGCCATCCAACCGTGTTCCGACGCTCTACCACCACACCCGCACTCTGATGCTGATACCGAAAACTTCTAATTTTAGTATTGCAGCACTGACCAGCCTTGATGACGTCGACGCCGGTGGGGTACCACCGCTCGCCAGGCCGCAGCAGCAGCAAGACAGTGTTGGGCGGTAGCGTGCGCCAGTAGTCGCCGTCTTCTACCTGCGTGCCGTCGCTCTCGAGGACCAGCCGCACTGGCTCCGACGCTGATACTGACAACTTCTCTTTACCTGCACAAACACTGTATAATTAGATTTTTACATAAATATATAAATAAATAAATAAATATCACGGGACAATTCACACCAATTGACCTAGTCCCAAAGTAAGCTAAGTAAAGCTTGTGTTATGGGTACTAGGCAACGGATAAACATACTTATATAGATAGATACATACTTAAATACATTATTAAACACCCAAGACCCGAGAACAAACATTCGTATTTTTCATACAAATATCTTCCCCGACTCGGGAATCGAACCCGGGACCTCAAGCTTCGTAGTCAGGTTCTCTAACCACTAGGCCATCTGGTCGTCTAAATATTATATATATACTATATTAGCTGCTTCCCGCGACTTCGTCTGCGAAGAATTCCTCTAGCGCTATCCCGCGTGATCTATGCCATTTTTCAGAATAAGTAGTTTCCTAAAAATTTATCCCGGTAATAAGCTACCTGCGCCAAATTTCATCAGAATCCGTCAAATCGTTTTAGCGTGAAAGAGTAACTTAATAGCATCCAAACATCCATACAAACTTAACCAACGGTGTTTCCAACTAACTATGACATCGGGTCCTTCAAGAATAAAGTGTATTGTTCCCTTAAAGGCCGGCAACGGACTAGTGACCCTTCTGGGGTTTCTGGTTCTCATGGGTGGTGGTGATCGCTTACCAACAGGTGACCCACTTGCTCGTTTGCCTCCCTCTATCAATAAAAAAAAAATCAATCCTCACTCTCCTTACTCATTGATTCACTCTAAGGGCGAGTTGCACAGTCCAGGGTAAAAAAATTAAATCGGTAACCCTGGGACAGTTCCATAACTTTTGACACTTCTTAACTCTGGGTTAGCATTTAAGTCGGAGTTAAGTAGCTATCCCAGGTCCGCGTAAGCCCACCTTATTGTATTAATTCATCATGTGCTATAATGTGAAGGAAAAAATTGTAAGGAAACCTGCACATAACGGCAAAGTTTTTTTTAAGTGTGTGTGAATGTGAAGTTCCCAATCTGCTCTGCAGCTGCAATGAGGCGTAGGTATATAGGCCAAAATGATGATAATGTTCGACTGACCTGTAAGCTGTGTTTGCTCTTTGTGACATTTTAATGTCTTGAAATTCACCAGAAGCCTGTGTTATTTTCTAGCACGTTTAGCTCCCTCGAAACGTCAGAGTACACTGGCCTGCCTCACCTCGGAAGCAGGTCACAGGCACTAATCGTATCGACACGACTAGCATAACGGTCGTGACCCATCACGCCTAGCACGGACACGCTTCACGGCTAATTAGACAATTGTGCTAGGCATGCTAAGTGGGCTGGAGTGCGTGCGGTGATTGGATGGAGAACGAAGGTTATTTGCGGACTCGAAATTTTTGGTAATTATCTAAATTGTTGTATAATCGACCAATATTCCTCTACTACCCTAAGGTTAAGCATAGCTTAAAACATTAAAGGTTATTTTCTCTTAAAAGTCAATTTGACAATCAGCCTTTTGCTTTTATTATAATGTAGAAAGTGTCATAAAAAACCGGCCAAGAACGTGTCGGACACGCCCAAGATAGGGTTCCGTAGCATGTACGAAAAAATCTTTGCATACTTTATTAAATGTGGTTGTTTTGGTCCCAACGTCGGCGGTACAGCGCCATCTATCGGCGAATTGGGTAACTAATCTAACTGCTGTCTACTAGAACTAGTATATGTATATGTATGTTGATTGTTTTTCAGATGTTATATATTTTTTTTATTTGAAAGAAGATACTGTTAGCGTAATCTTATAGGTACTTAAAGAAAAAAAATGCTTGCAATGGCGGTTAAATTACAATCTTAGTTTAGAAATATTTTTTACAAAAACTTAAAAACTGCTCAACTGATTAAGTTAAAAATAATTTTCCTAGAAAGTTTTTATTGAGTTTAACTTACGTGATTTTTTTCATATTTTTTAGACGTGCGGTTCAAAAGTTAGCGGGGGGGGGGACACATTATTTTGAACTGTCGGAGTAAATATTCACTTTATCAAAAAATTGTTTTACAAAACCCTTATTTATTTTCAAATACCTATCCAATGATACCCCACACTATAAGGTTAGTCGACAAAAAAAAAATCACCCCCACTTTACGTCTATGGGAGGTAGCCTAAAAAAAATTTTTTTAGTTTTTTTTATTTAACCACTTTGTCGGCGTGACTGATATGTATGTTCATGCCAAATTACAGCCTTCTAGTACTAACAGTCTCTGAGCATAGCCGCGGACAGACAGACAGACGGACAGACATGGCGAAACTATAAGGGTTCCTAGTTGACTACGGAACCCTAAAAATGGCAAAGCAATTTACTTGTTCGTCTATACTTAAATAAATAGATGAATGTCCTTGTCTGATGTAAACTAGGTAAAATAGGACTTTTGCTTTTTTAACCGTTTAGTTAAGTGAAAAAGTCGTGGCAGCCTAGTGGTTTGACCTATGGCCTCTCAAGCAGTAGGTAGTAGGTTCGAGTCAGGGCTTGCACCTCTGAGTTTTTCAAATTACATTTGAAATTTACCATGAGTTTTACGGTGAAGGAAAATAACGTGAGCAAACCTGTACACCAATTCTCAGAGGGCCTGTGTGGAAATTACGGCCCAAGACCTCTCAGTCTGAGAGGAGGCCTGTGCCCATTAGTGGGACGTATATACCCCGAGATGATGATGACGCGGATGGGATACGAATTCACGCGTTCAAAGCAATAAGGAATGAAAACGTGTCTCATTTTTTACAGATTTTTTATATTCGGTATCTGACGTTATTAATAGCCCTTTTAAGATATCGGTTCATAAATGTACATTTAAGTAGTTGACACGCCAAAGATACTTTAGATAAAATAAAAACCGTTAGTATAATTTATTCGCTCAATTATGTCAAATATTCAAGAGTTTTTATGTTCATGGCCTTGATTCAAATGTTGTGAATAAATTGCCACCCCTCTTCCGTGGTTGGATTGATTTGATGTTTGTTTGTTTGTAGATTCTGTAAGTACAGCCTAAATTTAGCTAACATTTTCACGGACACAGAACCAGATAGATGAGACAGACTGGGACATGAACAAATAAATTATAGACGTTTATAGTAAACTAGCTTTTGCCCGCGACTCCATCGGCGAAGATTTTGTTTATCGCTATCCCGCGGGAACTGTGCAATTTTACTTTCCCGGGTCTCAAACTATCTCTATACCAAATTTCATCTTAATCAGTTCAGCGGTTTAAGCGTGAAGAGGTAACAGACAGACACACTTTCGCATTTATAATATTAGTATGGACTTATACTTTTCTTTAATCATATATTAGGTCAATAGTCTATCTGATTCGGGGATCTCCGAAACGACTCTAGCGATATCGATGAAATTTGCTGTGGAGATTTGAAACTTACTATGAGCATTACAGTGAAGGAAAACATCGATATGTACTCGTAAGTTGCACACTCCCGCGAAGAAATTCAATGGAATGTGTGAAGTTCTAAATCCACATTCTCATCCTAAGAGGAAACCTGCGCCCTGCAATGGGACGTATGTATAGGCTGGGATGTATGTAAGTATATGTATGTTATCATTTATAGTCCTCACCTCTGTGTATGAGCTCCTCGAAGCTAGTGACGACGAGCCCCTTCCTCACGTTCCTCGAGCTGTCCCATATCTTGAAAGGCCTCTTTCCTCTAACTTCCTGCACACAAACATACACCGTTAGCGCACACTCACACAAGCAAAAGGTTATTATAAGTATACTAGCGTCGACAGCCACGGATCGTCACATGTTATCATTCACTATTTTATTAGCTTTATTTAATTCCAAAATGAATAGAAAGCTAAATAAATGAATGTAACAGCTGTAACTAAATGAACGAGATGATTAAGTGATGGAAACGACCGGAGTGTGCAAATCTGTCTTCATTATTGTCCTGCACCCTGTTTAGTTGTGCTCATAGCTTATAATTAAAACTAAGTATACGAGATGTTTTAAAAGGAATACAGACTTTCAGTTGGTTTAGTTGGCTGAATGTCATTGTAAAGGTTTTTAGATGCATCTTTGAATGAAGGTGATGCTGTATCGGCCAAAAATATGGTCTAATCTAACCCTACGGTTGAAGTTCATTTGCGTGGCATGATACAACAAGGTCGATTTTCCCTTGCGATGATATGACGACAGTGACTAAAGACTTCAATCAGTTAGAAAAGCCAACCTTAGCGATATTTAGGTCATAGAAACTTTTGTCAAAACCGGTAGACCGCTTTCTTGGTGGACCGTACTCGTTCAATCGAATCAACTGAATCGTAACCCACAGGAACTGTTTCACAGAAAATGTCATAGTGATATCGCATTTCTTGACAAGGAAAATCACTATGGCGCTTACTGTGAAAACGTTCTACGTTAAGTCAGAAATCAAATGGTTCAACTGTACACTTTGAACGCCAACCAATGTATGGACACATAAGTAAATCCTGAATTTTGTTTACTAGGGTGCTAAGTCAAAGTAGTGTAATCATCTGAAATATCGCATTCATTTTAAAACACTTCGACTCAGTATAGATAAAGTGTTCATTTAGCAGGTGTAAAAGCTATTCCGTATAGTAGTGCGTATCGCTGCACCGACTGCAGTTGCAGCCCCGCCCCGCCGCGCCTCGCCCCCTCACGCACCGTGCGCTGACCCACTGACACCGCACCACGGGCTCTAACCTAAATCAATCCGCACTTAAAAATCGCGCTCATTTGTTAACGCGTAGGTGATATACCTCTTGGATTTCGACTATCATTTTCGTGTTGGGTTTACGTGTTGGCGGCGGGCTGTCCGCCCCGGCGGAGCGCCGCGGCCGCACTGGGCGCTCGTGACCGGGTCGCGGCACCCCCCAGCCCGCGACCCCCGACCCCCGACCCCCGACCCCCGCGCGGCCCCCGCGGCCCCGCACTGCAGCGCGCTCGTAATCTCTTGATGCCGTAAGTTCTTGATACTAGCGATCCGATGATGCACTTTTCGTGGACGACGTTCGATGGGCGCGGGGTTGAAGTATAATTAGCAATGACAACAAGATTTATAGCTTTTAAAGGGATTTTTATCGCTTTTATTGCGCCAATCAAAGCAAAGCAAAGGATGGGAAAAAGTGGAAGAGACCTATACCCAACAGTGGGTAGAAAAAGGTCGAAGAAGAGAGAAAAGAGAGAGAGATTGCGTCAATTTAATTTGGTCTCAGTAAAAGTTTAAATAAGATGTTAAATGTAGGTTTTTTTTAGTAACGGAGGATTTTGATACATGTACAATAGTTTGAAATGTTTTACTGCCAAATTGTAGAACGGTCAAAAATTATGGAAAGTATTGCATAAATGTAAACATGGTTTAACGATCAAACGACAAAATGGTACAAGTGCCAGAATCCAGGCGCAATCTCTTTTCGCAAAATGTAAGATTTCTTATCAATTGGAATCTAGCGAAGAATGATTTGTCTGGGATAAATATTTTCTCTAATGAATGTTAATAACAGGGGGCAGTTCATAATTCATAATTCATAATTCATTCAGTTGCGAGAAAAATAATGAGAAAAATAAGTCAGTCATTTTGTTCTGAAATAGTTGTTTTTTTATGGTATAGGGGCAAACAAGCTTTGCGCTCGCTTTAGCTTTGAAGATGAACTTCTCTGCAGTTTGAAACGCGTTAGCGTTTCGTATGGCGTTTATAATGATTGGGTATGTGTGACGTATTATTGATTTATATGGAAACTGAGAAGGGTGCGTTTTCTGCATGAAACATCTATGTGTCGTACTAACGTGCGATAGTGAAGGAGCGGCATAAAAAGTTCTAGTTCAGGGACGAAACTACAATAAAAAAATGTTCTTTTGAATAATATTCATCAAGAAATTTCTTTAACACTGTTTCAACGCCCTAAGGTTCATTTCAAATCAATGCGACAATCAGCCTTATTGTTTTTTTTTTCTGGTAAAAAAGTTCTTCCAAAAATGGTAAAGCATTTACTTGGTCAAGTATACCTATTATTTAAATTCTCATAAGTCATAAGGCACGATTTACAATAACCGAAAATTCCATAACAGTGCCTCATACTGTCAAATTTTATTGCATTAGTACAGTCAACTGCAATAATATGGATGAGTTCGAACTTTCATAATATTACTTTTATACAAAAGTGTAAAGTTTATCGCTGAAACGGTATATTTTATCGACAGACACGAGTAAATGTGGCATCTTTTCAATATTGGCTGTGACATATTTTCAATATTGCATGTATTGCACTCTCGGATCATGTCGTGAACTTGCTTCGTGTCTCGAGAAGGTGATATTGCCTTTCCTCAATTCCCTTCGATACGGTTTCGTAGTATATTCTACGAAGTTCGTAGCTTACGAGTACTTTTTGCAACGAGGCCTACGTTTGTCGTGGCGCGGCGTGCTACGATACGGATGTAGCAGCGTGCTACGTGTGATCCGGCATGCTACACGTTTCATACTGTGCTACAAGTGTCGCGGAGTGCTACGAGTTTCATACTGTGCTATAATAATAATATTTAATATTAATTTTCAGATTTTTCAATCCATTTTTTTATTAAAAATATAATTGTTCATTGACTAATCTAGGTTGTAGTTGACACAAAAAATTAAAAAAAAATAAAAACAAAAACGTGACTATGATAATCCCAGAGTGCTACAAGTTTTATATTGTGCTACGAATGTAGCGATGTGCTACGAGTGTTGCGGAGTGCTACAAATATTGCGAAATGCTAAGAGCCCCCGCAGACAGAGAGCGGTCTAGAGTCCGGAGTTCTACGTTCAGAGTTCTGCGTTCTTTCGAATGTACTGATTCCCTTACGATGACGCACACAGCAGGCGGTTAGACCGCGGTGGTCACTGTGGAACGCCGCGTTCTAGAGTTCTTTTGCCACCGAGACAGAGAACGCCGCGTTCACCGCGACGTCTGAAGTTGGACATACAGAAAAACTGATCAAATTGGTTAGAAAAAGGAGATTATTATATAATTTAAGTCATGTACACACTACAAAAATCGTGACAAAAAAGCAGAAACTTGGTTTCAAATTGCCGCTGCTAGGGATTCTTCTCGTATTGTGTTTTATCAGGTGCACCCAATATGTTCTTCTTTTTTAGAAGTTTTTAGGCTCCACAAAATCAATGCTTCTACTTCGAAAGATGAACTTTCTAGCGGCATATTGCACACACATACAATAACATGGACGAAAATGGAACGCAAGAATTTGACCACCTCTTGTGTGCGTTGAAACTTTCGTCGGTCAAATCGAAGAACTCTGAACGCAGAACTCGAAACTCCAGACAGTTCTCTGTCTGCGCGGGCCCTAAGAGTTTTATACTGTGCTACGAGTGTTGCGGGGCGCTACGGGCTTCTTCCTTTGGTACTTGTGTTGCGGAGAACTACGAGTTTCATAGTGTGCTATACGAATGTTGCGAAGTACTAAGACTTCCATATTGTGCTACGAATGTCAGCGGGTGTTACGAGTTTGATACTGTGGTACGGGTGTCGCGGAGTGCTACGACTTTCATACTGTGCTACGAGTCTCGCGGAGAGCTACGTCTTTCATACTGTGCTACGAGTGTAACGAGTTTTCTTGCTTTGTTACGAGTGTCGCGATGTGCTGCGTGTGTTACGGACTGCTACAATGTTGCGAAGTGCTAATGCCTTGATCACACGTACCGAGTTAACGGGCGAGACAGTGCTCTCGGCCGAGTACTCGGTACGTGTGATCAAGGCATGAGAGTTTCATACTGTGCTACGAGTGCTGCGGAGTTCTACGGGCTTCTTCCTTTGGTAGTTGTGTTGCGGAAAACTACGAGTTTCATACTATGCTATGAATGTTGCGAAGTGCTAAGAGTTTCATATTGAGCTACGAACGTTGTGGTATGTTACGAATTTCATACTGTGTTGCGGGTGACGTGGAGTGCTATGTATTTCATTCTGTGCTACGAGTGTCGAGGAGTGCTACGAGTGTCACACTGTGCTCAGCTTCAAGCGTCGCATAGTGCTACGACTTTCAATCTGTGCTACGAGTGTCGCGGAGTGCTACGAGTTTCACACTGTGCTCAGCTACGAGCGTCGCATAGTGCTACGACTTTCATTCTGTGCTACGAGTGTCGCGGAGTGCTACGAGTTTCACACTGTGCTCAGCTACGAGCGTCGCATAGTGCTACGCCTTTCATGCTGTGCTACGAGTGTCGCAGAGTATCCTCAAAAAAAGTATCCTCTGTGCAACATTGTAGTTTCCTACATCCAAGGGGATCTGGAACAATGTTCGAAGATGACATGTAAATGTATGCTTCAAAATGCAAGAGGGTTTCAACATTTTAAAGTGTACTAGGGTGACGGCAATCATGGCAAGTAATGGACAGCAAATTTTCAATGTGTAATTCCCGTTCCTACGTAAATTGCGGCAAAATATGTGTAACATATAAAAATCTCGTGTCACGGTGTTTGTTATCGAACTCCTCCGGAACAGCTTGACCGATTTTTATCAATTTTTTTCTTTATATTTGTTAGATCTGAGAATAGGTTGTAGGCTATTTTTTATACACCTATTCTTCACGGACGAAGTCGCGGGCAACAACTAGTAATATATATTATATCACTCTTCCAACTAAGACGAATCTATAATGACACCTCACAGCTTAAAAACCATCGAGCTGTTTAGGGTACAGGGCATGCCAAAAAATGATACTACCATACCTCCAGAGTTACAGACAAAAGATACGTATACGTATACGCTCGAAAAACATTACCAACGACATAAACATAACTTCGCCAGTCGGGTAAAAATAGTGAAAATTACAGCAATTAATAGACATTTTAACCTGTTTAAATAGGTTTTGGTCTAGTTCGGTTTTTGCTATTAAACTTGTCAATAGATTAAGTATTTTGGGAATGCATTCGGTTGTACAGTCAGGCGACCGCATCCGCAGTTCAGGCAGCAAAATTAAGTATTTACGACGAATAATGCATTCTATTCCCGAACAAACAGAACCGAATTAGATTTACCAATATTATTTGCATGTATATGTGTTTTTCTTAAAACAAATTACGGTTTCTCTAGTACTATTTAATTGCTAATTAAAATGAAATCGCTGGTAAATACGGGGGTTTAGTTGAAACTGGTCTTGTTTGTTTGATAAAAAAAAAAATATCTGTTTATTGCAATTAATGTTACAAAAAAAAATTGATGCTTTATGACATGGCGTGTATACTGTATAACCCCCCCCTCTCAGACCACTCTCTGATGAAATTCCTGTTATCTTAAGTATGTAATAGATATCTACGATGACGTTTTGTGAATTTTTTCGACTAAACAAAGACAGTTTCACAGGCGTCTGTCACATAAAATACAGTACAGCTTTAAAAAAAGTGAAACAGGTTTTCTTAGATTATTTATACACTAGATAGAGCTTAGGCGGTATGAAAACGTCCCGAAAAATATAAGCCAACAGTTGGCTTATATGTCATTTGCCTCCCTTCAGTTTGAATGACGTAACGCGATCTAAGCAGGTCTTGAGAATAGATAAGCCATGAATATAAGCACTGTAACTACAACCTTTAAGTCAAAGGATGAAGCCAAGTCATTACGAAATAACGCAGTGGGCGGGAAACCAGCTGTAACACCCACGTGGTTATTAATTAAGTACTATGTACTAATTGCAATTAATTCAAATATAAATTTTCTTCCTTCATTATTTTAACGATAATCACGTATCACGTCAAAGTTGGAGAAGTTGACGAGTATGTTTCAGCTTTCTAGTGATGGAACATTAGAAAATCTATGTAAAGTTGGAAAAGTTTAAAACAAAAAAAACAGTGCGTGGAGTCTCTCCGCGCGGAAGAAGTGAAACTTCATAATAAAAAATGAAAAAAACAGGCGGTCACCCATCCAAGTACTGACCGCGCCCGACGTTGCTTAACTTCGGTGATCGGACGAGAACCGGTGTTTTTGTCTAATATCTTGAAAACGGTGCATCCTACGGCAAACTCAATTAAATTTTCATCCCCCTTTGAAGCCCCCGCACCCCCTCCCCCCCACCCCCGGTGTTTTTGTCAAATATCTTGAAAACGGTGCATCCTACGGCAAAATCAATGAAATTGTCATCCCCCCTTTGAAACCCCTGATCCCAATCCGCAGTGGCCCCGTTTGGGAACTATAGCTCAATCCCCTTCATTCTGAGAGGTGCCCTGTGCCCTGCAGTGGGACGTATATAGCCTGGGATGATGAAGTAGCACAGCTGTGTCCACCCACGTGGCGATCAACGAATATTAATTTCAATTAATTTCAGAACCGTGAGAGTAAAGGCGCCCAGCCCACGCATTAATATGCTGCCACTATTTATAATGGTAAAGTATGGTGCTATTTACCTACGTAGGCTGAACTTGGACGTTATCCATTATTACTAATGAATTACTTACAGAATTACAGTAGGTAATATTCGAGAATCTTTTTGGCGTCCACGGACTGGATGGCGCAAAGTCATGAGCAGGAGTGATAGGCAAGGCTCGGATTTTTCATCGCATGGTAAGATGAATGAAAACTATGGAGTCGATATTGAAACTAAAATTTAACTCATATTCATACTCATACTCATTCATTTAATTAATACCGAAAGTAAATTGTAAATGAAATAAATAATTTTAATTGAATTAAATTATATTTTAAATAAAAAAAATAACTGGCACATAGTAAAAAAAAATAACATTAAGAAAGCTCCTTTTTGTAATATCTATAGGGCATGTAGATACAAGAATGGGTGCTTCAAAATCTTGACAAGGTATGGCGTGTGTATAGTCCATTTCAAAATTACAATTGTAAAATGAGTATTATCATGGCGACTTTTTCCATATTTTCTAGAGTAAAATCGTTTCACATCAACGGACGTTAGAGTAGTATATTCTAGACTTCCCACATCATACTAAAAAAAAAACATTTTTATTACATTAAGGAAGATTAACTTGCGATTGGCATTTTCGATCTATCAGCCTGATAAAGGGATAAAAGTATTACGGGACTAAGAATATGATTGAGCATGAGTATGAATATGAGTTAAATTTTAGTTTTAATATCGACTCCATCGTTTTCTTTCATCTTACCGTGCGACGAAAAGTCCGAGCCTTGGTGATTGGAGTGTTGGGGAGATTTACGTGGAACAGCTTACTCAAAAATATCTTATGCCAAGTGATTTACTATGTGACTATTATCGCATTTATCGCTTAGATAACTAACACGGATTTTTTTAGTTATTTTTAGGGTTCCGCAACTCGAAAGGAAAAAGCGGAACCCTTATAGGATCACTTTGTTGTCCATCCGTCCGTCCGTCCGTCTGTCTGTCAAGACCCTTTTTCTCACGAACGCGTGGAGTTATCAAGCTGAAATTTATATCAAATACTCAAGTCTACGGTCCCTTGGAGCTGTGAAAAAATCAAACTTCTAAACCAGTCTTCCCGTGAACTCAGAATCTTGAAATTTGGTACGAAGCAACGTATTATAGCACAGATAAAGGAAAAATTGCGAAAAGTATAAATTTTTTTGTCTGTCTGTCTATATCAGTAACCAATCTACAATGATCCCACACTGCGCACATTTTGCTTAGGAGCAGGGGTCTGCTAAGACTGGATGTCATAGATACATATAAATTTGTACGGAACCCTCGGTGCGCGAGTCCCACTCGCACATGGCCGGTTTTTTTCTAGAACTGTTATAACTTGGGCTCTTCCTTGGTACAAGGTTGTCGTTGAGTTTTGGGACACCCTGTGAATACATTTATTTATTTACTTAAGGAGAACCAACAGCTTAAAATACAATATATGTTATCGACATACATAGTAGTATCTAAAACAGCGGCATATTCTGCGATATGGTGTGACACTGTGGGGTAGATCTTCTGATGTGGATGATGTTTTCTTAATGCAAAAAAAATGCATTAGAGCTATGTTTGAACTCAAACAAATAGATTCATGCAGACCTTTCTTTAGAGAGTATAATATTTTAACACTACCTAGTATATACATTTTAGACGCATGCAAAAATAAATAAATATGATTCCAAACTAAATACAAACTGAAATATAGATGCACAGAATAAACCCCAGAAAAAATAACAATGCTGGGAATCGAACCCAGGTCCTCAGCGTTCCGTGCTGCGTGCTTACCCCTACACCATCACTGGTCTAGAAGTTAGCGACGAATCTTTCCCATACATCGTACACTTCAGTCTGTTATAATCACATTAGGCAGTGATAAAGCGCATCTATGTTAATGCCCTCTACCGAGAGACTTCAACACTCCTTCGGAGCTACCCGCTCACCTGGACCAAGAGATGGCGCTACTAGGCCAACTTTTACAAGTTAAGTATGAAGTATCTTTTTCTATTTATTATTGACCGTAAAAGTAATAAAAAAAATGAAGTTGAAGAAAATAAATAGAAAAAGATACTTCATACTTAACTTGTAAATAAATATGAACATCTGTTTTGTCATGCTAAAGAAATGTACAAAAATCCTTTGCGATCTTAATATCGCAACAAATTATATGTACCATTATCAAAATTATCACTTGTAGCAAAAAACAGCTATGTAATGTGCATTAAAATTTATAATAAACTACCTGATACATTAAAGGATCTGACCTTCTGTAAATTTAGAATAATGTTAAGAAAATGGCTAGCTGATAAGTGCTTTTATAGTGTACAGGATTTTTTAAACTATGATTAAAGTTAAGTTTGGTAGTTGTTTGCCTTGTTTGGTAGATTTTAGTGAGACTTAATGTACTTTATTCATGTAATATTATTGTACCTGAAATCAAGTGAAATAAATTAATTTGAATTTGAATTTTGAATTTGAATTGCAACACAAATCACGATAAAATAAATTACAAAAGTTTAAGCTAAGTTTAAACAAGGTGACTCGCACTATGTTGAATAACGCACTAATCAAAAAACAAAAAATGCAGCAACAGTGCGCTCAATCAAAAACCCCGCCATCAAACCTCGTCGCACAGATGGGATGCTACGGTTAAAAATGTCAATGTCCATCTCTTTCATCAGGTTGTTTACCATTAGCGCGTCTGAGAAAACTACGTATACTTACAGCAGTTGTTAAAAGATTGAATCCTACGTAGATGACTAAATAGATCTATAAGACATTTTGTGATATTATTCATCTAGGAACAAACTTAATGCGTTTTTAACATGCACTGCTTTTTAATAAAAAAAAAGCTGACTTCAAAAAGGCAAAGGCACAACGCGACCTCAGTCGAGTCCGCGTCCCACCGAACACCCCCGTAATTAGACGAACCTGCCCCAATTATGTCGGGCAGGGGGGAGGGTAAACTGCAACAGTTTATGTCTTTTTGCGCTCGCGGGGGGAGGAGGGGGCGCCGAGACAAATGAGAGCCGGAGGTGTGAACATAAAGCTCAAGTGTGGCACGTTTGTTCTTGCGAGGAGCCGTTATTGGAGATGCCTCGGACTAAATTCCCCTTTGATCCCGCGCTCGCTCCTGCTAGCTGTCGGGACCAAACACAGAATTAGGAAACAAATGGAAATGCGGTATTCTACTATAGATACATTTGTTATACAAATATGTGTGAAATCGACATAAAAACCTATGGTCTCTTTCTTTCTAAGGTGACTTGGCATATGAAGAAAGAGATGGCATGACATTTGTTTGTTCTATGCTCGGAAATATTTTGACATAACGAGTAGACAGCATTTCCGGCTGCCGGTTGTACAGAGGCTCTAGGTACTTGAGCTGTCAAGTGAACGATAACTGCGCAGTTTTTAGTGTTTTACAGCGATTTTTAAATACTTTTCCATTTCCATTTGGTTTTGTGTTGTGGATATCTATTAATAAAAACGCAATATGGCTCCGTGTTCCATAAAAGGGCGTGCTTCACGAAAAACGAAAAATCAACCGAATTTAACTTCTCATAGGTTAGTAACAGTTTTTTCATCAAATAGTGTCATTAGATTGTAATATTTATTCAGTGGTAGTTAATTTTGGTAAGCTTTTGTCGCTGCCATCATAGAAATGCAGATTTTTCTCCATTTATCGTTGTATTTTTGATTTTGTTGAATTCAGTACAATTGTCATTCTTCATTAGCGTTGTGCTGAATATCGACATAAGTAGAACTGAAATAACTCCCATGTTTTCTGACCGATGTCTGTTCTAATTTGACAGATTCCCTAGAATTTTCTTGCTCAGAATCAAGAGCGCTATTGACTTTGATGACTAAAAAAAATGTCCCCAATTTACCATTCCTTTTTGTTTGGTTTCATATTTGTGTCGAGCCTTATAAAATGTACGAAAAAAAACACAAAAATAACTGTACGGTACACTTTTTTAGGGTTCCGTACCCAAAGGCTAAAAACGGGACCCTATTACTGAGACTTCGCTTTCCGTCCATCTGTCCGTCTGTCACCAGGCTGTATCTCATAAACCGTGATAGCTAGACGGTTGAAATTTTCACAGATGATGTATTTCAGTTGCCGCTATAACAACAAATACTAAAAAACAGAATAAAATAAAAATTTAAGGGAGCTCCCATACAAAAAACGTGTTTTTTAATGCTCGATATTGATAACGGCAACAGGTAGACGCTTGAAATATTTACAGAATATTTAGTTATATATTCGCTTTAAAAACAAATTAAAATAAAACAAATATTTAAGGGGGCTCCGTACAACAGACATGATTTTTTTCCGTTTTTATAGATAATGGTACGGAATCCTTCGTGCGCGAGTCCAACTCGCACTTGGCCGGATTTTCTTTATGAAAATGAATAGTATGTACTTGTGATTTTGAATAAATAGACCCCAACATTTTCTCCTGTTAAAAAAAGTAAATCAAACACTTACATTACTTACTATCCAAACTGCAATTGTGAAAAATTCTTGTATTATTTTTGTTGTTTTACAAATAAAGGGCATTTCATACTTTGTTATACTTGTTATTTTATTTAGTCAGCACAAAGTTATCACACACTAAGTACTTAATTCCTGCAAGTTTTTGAAATAAGCGCGTTCGGTTTTATTGTACATTTTGCAGTTGACTTTCACAATTTTTTTTATGATTTGGTATTTTGACCATACCTAAAAGACTTTGTGAATAGACATTGCAAACTTGTATGTTGCTTTTTATTATTTTTTTACATACCTTTTGAACTATTAATTTTGAGATACCTTTACCCCTTATAATTTCCAAAGGAATATAACATTATAAATTTTCCTGTATAACGAATATGCCATAACCGAAGTAATTATGAACAAAGCTAATTTCGAACTAACTTTTCCACTAAGAAACTCGAATATTACCATTGCTGCTTGAAATGTCCGCTAACCGTTCAAGTATCGATATCGACTATTTTGGTTTCGATGTCACAACCCTTGAGCGCCATTGTTTGTGACAACTTTAGGTATACACGCATGATTTGTAGGTATCACAGGTCCATTGGTATAGGTCTATGGGACCAAATGAAAGAAGCGTCACGATGCGTCATGAACGCACCTACTCGACCGTGTAAAAGTGGAATTAAATTTAATTACAGATTTGACGTGGGGTGACAAGCTTAACTTGATGAACGCAAGCGTCGAATTACGTACGAGAAATTGGTAAATTATACATAAGTTTGGAGTTGACCGTACGAGTATTTTTGTAATCCGTGACAGGGTAACGTTCGTCGTAAATGAAAATTGATCGCAGAAGTTTTCAACCGACGAAAAAACGAGGAGCTTCTCAAGTCGACGCGTATATTTTTTTTTATGTATGATCACGCATAACTTTTTACAGAGTAGTCCGATTTTGATGATTCTTTTTTTATTGGAAAGCGTATATCCCGAAGGTCGCATTTGAATTTGGAAAAAATATTCATACCCTAAGGGTAGGAAAACAGGGGATGATTGATTGTTCAGTCACTGATTGTACTGTATGACCAGGCATAACTTTTTACAGAGTAGTCTGATTTTCATAATTCTTTTTTTATTGGATAGGGTATACCTTGAAGTTGGTATTATATAAATTTGGAAAAAAAATACCCCGAGGGTGGGAAAAAAGTATAAAATAAAAACTTTTTAACAAAAAAAATTAAACCGCCGAAAAAACTGAAAAGCGAAAAATAATACCTTTTTTGTTGGACCTTAATCTAGGTAGCAGTTTGAAGTCGGTACCTCCTGGCTAGTGCTGACACTAGCCAGGAGGAGTGGACCTACAGTCGTCTACCTGATTGGCTTCTATCACTCCTCCTGGCTTGTGCTGAGGCACCGACTTCAAACTGGTACCTAGATTAAGGTGAAACAAAAAGGTAATATTTTTCGCTTTTCAGTTTTTTCAGCGGTTTATTTTTTTGTTAAAAACTTTTTATTTTAAAATCAAATTGCTACCTATATCGCACTACACGTGTTAATTCTTTCTGGAAAAAGTTACTTTATTTCAGATTTTCCCCTAAGTTAGTTTTGAAGTAGCTTTTTTATCGTTTTTGAAGATTGTTTTATAAAGTATGATGATGGGACGAGAGCATCATCTCAATACATATACACCGTAATACCAGAGGACTGCAGATGCGTTGCTAGCCTCTAGGGCAGGATCGAGTGTCTCATGTGCCAATAATCATCAATATTTGACCTAAGTCAAATATTTCATCGATTTCATTAAAATTTAGTATGTACTATACTATAGCTTGATACCCAATAATCACTAATTTCAATACTAGATGAAAAAAAACCCGCCTGTATAATTCCTGTTCCCATGGGAATTCCGGGAAAATATATATCCTATGTCACTCGCGGAACTGAGACGAATCTAATGACACCTCACATTTCAAAATCTATTGAGCTGTTTAAGCTGCAGGGCATGCCAAAGAATAATAATAATACATACATACATACATAAATACATACATACACTCAAGAAACATAATTCCTTCAGCAGTCGGGTGAAAACAGATTACAATCTACCCGTATCACACAAACGCATGTTTCCCACGTTACAAGGAAAAACTTAAACCGAATCTCAATGACTTTAGTTCTACGTCGCAAACTACGCGTCTGATTGGGACGCCATTGATTTACAATAACTCTGGCGTCTAGAAAAATCCTTGGGGGAGGGTTTATGAGCATCTTTATGGTCGGATTAATCGTGAAGCGGAGGAATTAAAACGGATGCCGATCCGCCCGGGTCGATACCGTTGCCAATCAAGACGCGTTCGGTGGCGAAAATCAGTGCAGTGCAAGTCCGTTTGATGCCGCGGGTGACTCGTTAACGAATGGCGGATTTTTATTAATTAATATAAATATCACGGGACAATTTACCAATTGACCTAGTCCCAAACTATGCAAAGCTTGTACTATGGGTTCTAGACAACGGATAAACTTACTTATATAGATAAATATACATCCTACTAATATTATAAACGCGAAAGTTTGTAAGAATGTATGTATGTATGGATGGATGTTTGTTACTCTTTCACGCTAAAACGGTTTGACGGATTCTAATGAAATTTGGCACACATATAGTTTATAATCCGGATTAACATATAGGATACTTTTTATCCCGGAAAATTGCATAGTTCCCGAAGGATAGCGATAAACGAATTCTTCGCAGGAATGCCAAAACCGCTACAGTTACACATATGTAATGTATGATGGAAATGTTTATCTTAAATAGTCCTACAAAAAAACCCGCCACAGTATATATCTTTCGAAATTCCCACGGGATAGGGAAATATCTAAACTTTCTTTGTTTTTTTTTGTTTATAGCAGAATCTCTGAAACTAATGAGCCAATTTTAAAAATTCTTTTACCATTAGAAAGCTACATTGTTCTTGATTGACATAAGCTACTTTTTATCCGGGAAAATTAAAAATTCCCACGGGATAGAAATAAATTAATTCAATTTCGTACCTGATTTTAATAATTCTTATATATTATATTATATGATATGACTATCCTCGATTATCAAAAGATATTTTTTCTTCGTGAAAATACAAAATTCCCACGGGATAGAAAAAACTGAATTCAACTTCGGGGCTGATTTTGAAAATTCTTTCACCAATAGAAAGCTACAGCTATTCCTGATTGGGATAGACTACTCTGGTGGGGCTTAGACTTCAATGATGAGATGAATTTTTATATAACATGCATTTAATTAAACTTCCAAATTTGTATACAAAATAATCAAAATGTTTGTATGAATGTCGTGTGAGCTCGCGTCTAGAGTGGTAAACCATCTGGCTGTCCGAGCCCGGCCGCCGCCGGCGCTGCGCGGGGGGACGTTCCTCTTGCATCTCCAACATGCCCCCCGGCGTTGAAAGCATGGTCTTTCAACCCTTCATCGTCAATGGTAGGCAGAGGGCATATACGGTTGAAGCTTCGGCGTATCACTCCTCTTGTAGTGGTGACATCTGCAACTCTTGCGACACCGTCGCTACCAGGATGTAGTTCAACAATGCGTCCGAGACGCCATTTCATGGGGGGAAGACCTTCTTCTTTGATGAGCACCATTGCTCCCTTTTGAAGTTGTGGACCCTTCGAGGTGCGCCATTTGGTTCGTTGCTGCAACTCGGCGACATACTCCTTATGCCACCTTGCCCAGAAGTGCTGGCGTAGTTGCTCCAACCTTTGATAGCGTGAGAGCCGATTCTCGCTGGCATTGACAAGCATAGGGGTAGGCAAGGCAGTCATCGGTCGTCCTACCAAAAAGTGCCCAGGGATCAAAGGCGTCATGTCATGTGGGTCGGTCGATAGAGGTGTCAGGGGACGCGAGTTCAATATCGCCTCAATTTGGACTAAGACAGTGTAAAGGTCTTCAAAAACTAAGTGAGCGTTCCCTAACACACGGTGCAGGTGCGACTTAAATGATTTTACGCCCGCTTCCCATAAACCGCCCATGTGTGCCGCGTATGCTGGTATAAATTTAAAATCGATTCCTTCATTTGATAAGTCATCTGCAAGAATACTGGCATTTTCATTGAGGAATCTATAAAGTTCATTACGAGCGCCATCAAACGATGATCCGTTATCAGAAAACAAAACTGAAGGCTTAGAGCGCCTAGCAATGAAGCGACGTAATGTTGACAGGAATGAGTCCGTGGATAGAGAGCTAACGAGCTCGAGATGGATGCATTTGGTGACAAAACAGATAAAAATGGCAACATATACCTTTTCTGTCTTGCTTCCGCGACCCCTTCTATTCAATGCCAATATAGGACCAGCATAGTCCATTCCGGTAGTTTGAAACGGATATCCAGGCCGGAGTCGCTGCTCAGGTAAGTTGCCCATTATTGGGCGGGCTGATTTCGCATTAAGACGAAAGCAACGTTGGCATTTGTGCACAGTAGCCCTAGATAAGTTACGTCCCCCTATCGGCCACAAGTGTTCGCGAATGGAAAACAGAAGCAGTTGAGGCCCTGCATGCATTAAACGGATGTGTTCATAGCGGAAAACCAGTTTAGTCAAGGCATGCTTAGCTGAGAGCAAGACTGGGTGCGTTTTGTCAAACGTGAAACCTCCATTTTTAAGTCGTCCTCCTACTCTAATGAGACCATTTTCATCAACAAATGGACTTAGTGAGAGCAGTTTATTTTTTGAGGATAATTGTTGACCGTTTGAAAGAGTATGATATTCTTCGAAGGATTCCTTCTGCGACAATTTCAATAATGTATTGAATGCAAACTGTTTTTCAGACCAAGAGAGAGGACCGTTGGTTTTGAGGTTGTTGCGACAGTTACTGATGAACCGAAGGATGTAAGCCATCGTGTTTCTTAGTTTAAGAAAATGAGAAAAACGTGAGAATGGGAACCACTCGGTTGAATCCCTGGACATGACAACATTTGACGTCACCTCAGGCAGTTCAGAATCTACTAGAGCAAACGTTTTGTTGGGCCATGAAGTCTCGTTTTCTTTTAAGAACTTGGGGCCATTCAGCCAAAATTCTAGTTTGTCTTGTTGACCAGCACCAACACCTCTACTCAATAAATCTGCAGGATTACTTGCAGTTGGAACATGCCGCCAGAAAAAGGCCTTTGTTTTTTCCTGTATGTCTGACACTCTGTTTTTGATAAATGGCTTCAATTTGTTTGGTGGCGTCTTAAGCCAACCTAAAACGACTGACGAGTCTGTCCACAGGAAACACTTATCCACCTTTAATGGAGTGCCTTGCAAGACCTTCTCCAAAAGCTTTGCCCCGGCCAACGCTGCACAGAGCTCCAACCGCGGTATTGTCACTGCTTTAATTGGTGCAACTCGTGTCTTAGAGCACAATAAACGAACTTTTATACGGCCACAGGCATTAGTGGACCTAACATATATACACGTGCCGTAAGCATCCTTGGAAGAGTCGCAAAAAGCATGAAATTGAACATTGCATGGATTCTCACACACAACATGACGTGGAATCCTCAATTTTTTAAGAAGAATTAACTCGCCAATGAATTTGAGCCACGATTTAACGATGTCTTGAGGCAACGGTGTATCCCAATCCAGCTTGTGTAGCCAGAGCTTTTGGAGAATGATTTTGCCGGTAATTATGAAGATACTCAAAAGACCTAACGGGTCGAATATTTGGGAAATTGTCGACAAAATTACTCTCTTTGTGACGTTTGGGACTGGATCAGCTTGAATGTCAAATTGTAAAGCATCGGATGAAGGCGACCACTTCAGCCCCAGCGTCTTGGATTGCTCGTGCTCGCTCAAGTCAACGATGGTGGAATTGTCGGACGTTTCCGAGTCATCACTGCAAGTTGGAAGATTGGATTTAAATTTCCTCAAATTAAAGCAACCCTTTGAAAGTTCTTCTGAGATAAGAGCACGAACCTCCATTAAACTCTGTGCCGACTCCTGACCAGTTAGAAGATCGTCAACGTAACAGTCTTCTTTAATGATTGTGCGCACAAGCGAATTATTGGATTCATCAGCAATCTGATTAAGGCAACGCACTGCTAAAAATGGCGCAGAGGCTGTACCGTACGTAACGGTATTTAAAGCATAGGTCTGGAGAGGCTTAGAAGGGTTATCACGCCAAATTATTTGCTGCAAATGACGCTGATCCTCGTTGATTAGTACCTGACGGTACATCTTTTCGATGTCTCCTGCTACAACGTAACGATGCTGTCGAAATCGCAGAAGAATTGCAAGCAAATCGCTTTGTATCGTCGGCCCCACCATCTGAAGATCGTTGAATGATAGGCCGGAACTTGTAGGTGCGCTTGCATTAAAGACAACACGGAGCTTAGTTGTTGTACTTTGGTCGCGCAACACGCCATGATGTGGCATAAGATAAGCATTTTTATGACTATTGTCGATATCATTTACAGACATATGGCCTAATGATATGTACTCAGACATGAAATCAACGTACATGGCCCTTAATGTAGACTGTTTTTGTAGCCGCCTTTCTAATGACAGAAAACACTGTTTCGCGCGATCAAATGAATGACCCAGTTCAGTCTCATGGTTCTTCATTGGGACTCCAACTGAGAACCTACCGTCCTCTTTACGAGACATATTTTTAAGGAAATGTTGTTCGCACAACTGTTCCTCTGTAGAATAAACTGGTTTGGTTGCATCTGGGATTTCTTCTATGCTCCAGAACTTGGCTAACGAATCTTGAATCTCATTAAATTGAGTGAAGTTGCACGAAATAGGTTTTGTACTTTGCCTTCCAGTGGGCCCCGATACGATGTATCCGAACTTAGTTTCTTGTAACACTGGACAGTTATTGCCTAACTTTAATTGATTTGCACATATAAGGTCCCAGAAAATGTCTGCGCCTAGTAACAAATCGTAACTTGACGGATTATAGTATTCTGGGTCTGCGAGTACTATTTCGGGCGGTATATTCAATGTGCTAACATTAAAGACTTCATTATTGGTTGAAGTTATGTTTGGCAACACTAAAAACGTAATGTTTGTTTTGAATGTATTTATTCTGGACTGTATTATTGCATTGCATCGTTTGTTAACTATCGTGACCGAATCGTTAATGCCGGCGACTGTAGACTTAGTGTTCTCAGAGTTTAGACCTAATGCAGATAGCAGAGACTCTGTCATGAAAGAAGCCTGACTTCCAGAGTCTAGAATAGCCCTAACTTCATGAGGTCTTTTATGAACGTCTAAAATCTGAATTAAAGCAGTCGCAAGAAGAACTTGGCCAGAATGTTTGTTAACGGCTGACATGCTCGTAATGTGAGTCGTATTGGAGGACTCTTCTGTAGCTGGCCCCGGGGCTGCCGCGCTCGGTCCCGCACCCGTGTTGCCTGTGTTCTTGTGCAACAAAGAGTTATGTTTACCGCCGCACTGCCTACAAGGACCCAGCCTGCACACACGTACATTATGTCCCGCTCGTAGACAGTTGGTACATAACTTCATCTTAGCAACAAACTGTTCACGAGCACTGACACTCATTTGCGTGAATTGATTGCACAAGTATAAAGGATGCTCAGCTTTGCAAAGATGGCATTTATATTTTTTATAGCCAGAGTGCGTAACTGCTGACAAACCACGAACATGCCTATTTGTACCCTTCGATAATATTTCCTGCTTATTGTTGCTTGTGTTACTTAATTCGATGGTCTCTAATAAGTCTGCCCTATTTTTAAGAAAACTTGTAAATATTTTTAATGTTAGTTTTTTGTGTGTGACCTTGTGTTCTTCCCATTCACGAAGAGTGCGGGGATCCAATTTCAATGAAATAATGTATATTATTAATGTATCCCAACTCTCAGTAGGTTCACCTAATATTTGCAACGCGCGCATATTTTTTGTGTACGCGTCCATAACCCTACGTATCGAAGAAGCAGATTCCTTTTTAATAACCTCTTCGTCAAAAATTGCCTTCACGTGGTTATGCACCAAAAGTCTTGTGTTATCAAAACGTTCACACACTGAGTTCCACGCTATGGTATAATTGGAAGCTGAAAACTCGTATGCACGAATTATCTGAGCAGCGCTTCCTTCGAGGGAAGCCCGTAGATAATGAAACTTTTGAATATTACTTAATGATTCATTGGAATGTATAAGTGACACAAAGGTGTCGCGGAATTCAAGCCAGCTACTAAAGTCACCTTGGTATTTAGCTAATTGTATGGTAGGCAACTTTACACCCGTAAAGGTCTGGTTTCCTTGTTTTACTGATGAGCCGCCATCGTTATCGCTGGCCGAGGTGAAGGAAGTCTCAGAAACATTACTGGTAGTTCTTTTTGACCTTCTGTACGTGTTACATAATTGTTTCGCTCGAGCCATAACAGAAAAATATTGTGACTCAAAATCTGACCTTTGAACCACCTGGATCTGAACCTCCTCCTCCGATGGCAAGGACTCGATGTTGGACTGGACGTCCTCAAACTCTGTAAACATCGCTTCAATGGTAGTCATGCGAAATTGTATTTCCAAAGCCTGGACCTCATTACAAACTGAAACATCTTTAAAAGTATCAATGTAGGTTTGAAACTTCGTAATACGACCTTTAAAGGTTCCTCGTTTTTTCACCAGCTCGGATAATTGCGACATGTTTAACTGTTATGTACCTATTGCTCGACAAAACACGAATAAATTAAATAAATAAGATTTAGTTATTATTGTAAATAGTTAATTGATTTGATTTATAATTCAACTGTATTATACCAGCATGACCTCATAATAATTATTAAATGATAATATAATTTGGTTTAATTCGCACCAGTCGAATTAAACAAACAATAATAAATTAATAGAATTATACTCGTTAGGTTGCGATATCAAATGCGTTAAGGGATTAAGTAGGTACGTTATAGTACCATTCAATTCACCTGATATTAAATTGCAGCATTAGCGACTCATAAATTATGTACAAATATGTAAGATGAAGTTAACTTTTACCTACGCCGACAGGTAGTTTAACACGGGCGAAACACTGCTATCGGTTAGATACTTAATTGTTTGCTAACTGAGCCGCTCGTTACTACTTATTATTATCGAGTTATAGCAATGCAGTTAATATTTAAAGTTTACACTCGTAATATAATCGAAATACGATGATCCTTTTATGCGGTTTATTGTTGTTTTCGATTCAAAAAGGCATCATCTACACTACAATTAATGAAATAAGTTAAATGTTACGACGTTGGAACACAAAATATGACAATAACACAAAAGGGCAAACTTAATGGTTACGGACTCACTCAGACTGCTTGCTACTTATCTTGTACATGATTTGCTTGTAAACACTGGCTCAAATTATCACACATATGGTTCTTGCTATCCTTAAAGAGATCCTCTTCTTAATGATTAATGGTGAAGATCCTGGTTAAGCTTCAAATCCATGAGCGTGATGCCCGGTTCGTAAGGCCATTTTATGGTGGGGCTTAGACTTCAATGATGAGATGAATTTTTATATAACATGCATTTAATTAAACTTCCAAATTTGTATACAAAATAATCAAAATGTTTGTATGAATGTCGTGTGAGCTCGCGTCTAGAGTGGTAAACCATCTGGCTGTCCGAGCCCGGCCGCCGCCGGCGCTGCGCGGGGGGACGTTCCTCTTGCATCTCCAACAACTCTTCTTCGGGAAAATGAAAAATTCCCGTGGGATAGAAATAAGTAAATTCAACATCGGCACTGACTTTAAAAATTCTTTCATATGATATGATATGACTATCCCCAATTGACATAGGCTACTTTTTCTTCAGGAAAATGCAAAATTCCCATGGGATAGAAAAAACTGAATTCAACTTCGGAGCTGATTTTGAAAATTCTTTCACCTATAGAAAGCTGCACTATTCCTGATTGACATAAGTTACTTTTTATGCGGGAAAATTCAAAATTCCCAAGGGATAGAAATAAATTATTTCAATTTCGTAGCTGATTTTAATAATTCTTACATATTATATGATATGACTATCCCCGATTAACAAAAGCTACTTTTTTTTCGGATAAATACAAAATTCCCACGGGATAAAAAAAACTGAATTCAACTTCGGGGCTGATTTTGAAAATTCTTTCAACAATGGAAAGCTACAACTATTCCTCATTGGTATAGACTACTCTTCTTCGGGAAACTGAAAATTGCCGCGGGATAGAAATAAGTGAATTCAACTTCGGGGCTGATTTAAAAAATTCTTTTACCAATAGTAAGCTACACTATTACTGATTGGTATAGACTACTCATCTTCGGGAAAATTCTTTCACTAATAGTATGCTACAGTATCCCTGATTGACATAGGTTACTTTTCTACGGGAAAATACTAAATTCCCACGGGATAGAAATAAGTGAATTGAATATAGGGGCTGATTGTTAAAATGATTTCACTAATAATAAAAAGCTACGATGTCTCTGATTTTCAAAAAAGGTCAAAAAAGGAATTTCTATCCTGCGGAAACTTTACTTTGCACTTTCCGGGATAAAAAAAAGCCTGTTTCAATCAGGCACAGGCCTCCTCCTAGAACGAGAGAACTTGGGCAGTAAATTTGGGAACTTCACACCCACCATTGAATTTCTTCTCAGGTGTGTGTAGCTTTCCTCGCGATGTTTTCCTTCACTATAAAGCTCATGGTAAACTTCAAATGTAATTTACCACATGAATTCGGAAAAAATCAGAGGTGCGAGCCTGGGCTCAAGCTCACGACTCTCTGCTTAAGAGTCCATAGGTCTGACCACCAGGGCACCACGGCTTAGCGACTATAGAATTCACTTATTCCTATTCCACGGGAACTTTTCATTTTCCTGGCATTATCCTATGTGTTAATTCATGTAATAAACTACCTGTGTGCCAATTTTCATCCAAACAACTAACGTTATTGTCTTCGCGTACGAAGTCGCGGGCAAAAGCTAGTACTTAATAAATACATATTAAACACCCAAGACTCGAGCACAAACATTCGTATTTTTCACACAAACAATATAATAATAATAACAAATGTTTTTTTCACAAAAACAGATTGTTTACACAATTTGAATCATTCTATCAGACTCCAAACTAGGCTGAGCCGGTATCTTGGAAGTCCAGGAGTGCGATTTACATATGACGTGTATATCTGCCCCGACTGGAATCGAACCCAGGAACCTAAGCCGTCGTAGTCAGGTTCTCTAACAACTGGGCTATCCCGTCGTCGGATGAAGTATGTTTACTTTCTATAAAGATAAAATACAACCAGATCAGATTGCCACATACCACGCAGAACAGATGGCCTTTGGGGCCGAAAAATTCTCCAATGGAGACCACGGTCTGGCAAGCACGGTGTGAGGACGGGACGTCCACCCAAGAGATGGACGGACGATTTGGTAAAGGCCGCAGGTTCAAGGTGGATGCAAGCCGCTTCCAACTGTAATGATTAGCTGTCAACAAGGGAGGCCTATATCCAGCAGTGGACGTCCTACGGCTGAAATGATGATGATGAGACCAGATTGAAGATGCCTTGAACAAAGGTCAGGTCAAGAGTAGGTGCCTGAAACCGGCGAACATGTATGTTTGAAAAGATAATGAATGTTGTGGAAGTGAAAGATGTATTTCAGGATCTTAGCAAGAGGAAACAAATAGTCTCTGCCTACCCCTTTGCTGGGTATGTAAAATACAACGGATTTTTTTAGAGTTAAACCACGATAAATCTGCAACGATTTTGATAGCACACGCTGTGCATGTGTTATATTTATACGTATGACTCTAAATACCTAATTGGATTTTACTAAGCGTACCAAACCATATTGACGCTATAGAGTCAAAGTGAGGGTATGAATAGTGCTGTGAAGGTTCCCAATTCCCGCTCTGTGATCAAATAAAACCTATGCAATGTGAAAAGCATCGCGTGAAAAAAATAACAAAATAAATACAGCAAAAAAGCATCAATTTGTGAGCGTGAAATATTGCCGTTTGGAAAATAGCCGATAGATAGAGTATTACAGGAGCCGTGATAAGGGAAATTAAATTTTTCCCCTCGTTTTTGTCCCGTTATCTGTGGCCGCGAGAAATTGAATTCGGGAGACTTATTGCAATCGATACCGGCCGAATTTATTTTGTGCCGCAAAATTATTAGAATAAATTGTTGAAAGATATTTGGAGTAACTGCAGACA
Source organism: Archips crataeganus (assembly GCA_947859365.1). Lineage (NCBI taxonomy): Eukaryota > Metazoa > Arthropoda > Insecta > Lepidoptera > Tortricidae > Archips > Archips crataeganus. The sequence continues at coordinate 22,506,577 of OX402051.1, read as the reverse complement.
TGTTAACAGAGCATTGGATGGCATAGAAATTTATGTATGTACGTATAGAGATTTGATAGGAAAATGTTTGTGTTCTTACCAGATGTATTTGGTTCAATGAATCCTTTACCAGAATAAGGTTCATAATCGTATTGGATAATTCTGTGTTAGTAATTGTCAGGACAAGGGTTTTATGAAAAAAAAACTTCAGTGGGGGTGAAGCCACGGGCATCAGCTTCTTATAAATGAAATTTTTTAATCAAGATTGGTTTTTTGGAGTCCTTTTGTATTTTTATTTTTCAACTCCAAATTTTTTTACTTTTACGGTAATCCCGTGAAATCCATATATTTCATACTAAATACAAACTGAAACATGGATGCACAGACAAACCAAGAAAGGAAAGACCAGCGCTGGAAATCGAACCCAGGTCCTCAGCATTCCGTGCTGCGTGTTAAACCACTGAAATTTTGAGAAGATGTTTGGATGTTAGTTGACGAAACGTCTGAACGGGTTTGGATAAAACTTGATGTGGCCTACGATGGGGTAAGCTTGCCTAGTAAATGCTCATTCACCCTAGACTTGAAAAGGGCTAAATTGTAGTGTTCAGGGAACACAGTCGCAGGCAGGGAATTCCACTCCTTAGCTGTACGGTTGATGAAGGAAGAGCGAGAACCTTTGTGCGGATTTTGGGAATACTGATAACCTAAGGGTGGAGACCCCGCCTACTTCTGGTTGAACTGTGGAAAAAAGGAGCAGGTGAAATAAGGTCGTGCAGTTCCGAAGCAGATTCACCGAAATGTAGCCTGTAGAATATCGATAGGCAAGCTACTCTTCTGCAATGATGAAGGCTCTGGCGACAAAAATCCGCATCATAGACGACACCGATGAGCCTCTTCGCTCGCCGTTCCATCGAATCCAAAGCCTTTTATTAGATATACTTATTCTTATTTAGTTTTTATATGAGCCGATCCGAGCTGATTTTATATGACCATCCATTAGGTCAAAGCACTCCTTCTTTACGGTACTCGCCACCATGTACGGTTATGTATGAGGCAAGACACATAGGAAAGAAAAACGAAAAGAAATTTCGTTGATTTTTACCGCAAAAAGTTTTTTTTTTTCATACAAATGCTTTATCAACCGTTTGAATTTAATGTTACTTTTATTACAGTTGTGAGTTACGGTGGCGGCTTTTTTGACACTCAGAATTAACAAAGAAATTGAATGAAGATGCTTTGGCTTGGGTTATAATGTTTGCGCGTAAGGGTGCGGTTAAATACAGCGGCAGCTGAGCGGAGCAGGGGCGACAAATGAAACGCACTAGAATTATGTAGATTTTTGTGTGGATGCTATGCAAAAGGCAGAATTTTTCAACAATCTAGCTTGTTTCAACGGATCCAATTAAGAGCAATCGCTGCAGCTGACGCGGATTTTGGTTTGGAGCAAAAAGTGTACCTATATCCGGGGCAACACCGACCACCTGCTACAGGCCTAAGCCCAATTTTTAAAGCTTTTGTTTTACTTACAATGGTCGCATGTATAATGTTGCTCATTTCATGTAATATTTATTAAATACAGGAGACAATATCTTTAAATAAATTAATACTAAAGTTAAAAATAAAATAAAACTATCCAAACTACAAAAAGTTTCCCACGTGACATGGACCCAAAGACATTGACAGCATTACCTCGCTGTATAAAATAAAATAAATAATAAATATTAGGGGACAAATGGTTGCGTTACATTATTGTATAAGCTGTCTTCAAAACTTGCAAATCATTTTTTATTGCTTTTAGTGATTGGGTTGGCTTGACATTTCAATACAAGAACAGTAAACAAAAAAAAACTGGTTTAAAAATTATATTCTTAACAAAAATATGTTGCTGATTAAGACAATATTTGTGATAGGTATAATAACGAAAATAATAATTATGATATAGATCACTGGTTAGTAAAGATTGTACTCGTACCTAAAACTGGACTGAAACTTTGGGTTAATATTGTTAATATTGTTTGCACTAAGGAAAATCTAACAAATAAATTAACGTAAACTTTAAGCATTTTTCTTGCAAAGTAATACTACGCCGGTTTTCTAATATTCGTTGTTCGTTTTCAAATATTCGCTACTGAACTTTTCCAAATGAGCAATTTCTTCGGGTCGAATAGATAGCATGTATCTATAAAGCTGCGTACGGACTGCGCGCAATCCGTACGCAGCTTAAGTGGAATGAATAAAGTTATAGTGTACAATTAAGTGAAAATACTTTTGTAAAGGTCAAAAAAGATCGCCTTAGATAATATCAACCGTAAAATTGGTAGCTGCGAGACAGTTCGGTTGGTGTGGACCCATCTAATAGCAAATAGGTGTTCAGTAGAGATACCTATACCTTATTATAATAAAACAATGAATGCGCTTATCTTAACTTTCTGCATCGTGGAAAACTTTTGTGCTAGAATTTTCTTAAGAACTTTGAATCTAGATAGATTAGGTTTTAATTAAGACTAAAGAGGTCAAGAAAATAATTCAGCTTTCATGTCTATTTCGAGAGCTGTGGCGACTGGTGGTGCTTATTATAAAGTGTTAAGAGTTATTTTAGAATGGCTAGATAATTTCTGTATTTTCGCTTTTTTAATCTATAGAGTGCATAGTTTTTGTAGTATAAAAAAAACGTTAATGTTCCTAAAGGACACCTTGTTAACCTATAGTAATTAGTAGTAAATGATTGCTGCGGAATATAAAAATAAATTGTGTCGGACAGTGGTGCATTAGGCATTCAAATAAAAAGCTAGATCTTACCAGGCAGGTCGTCAGCTGCCCCGGGTCCGGGACCTGGGCGTGATCCCAGCCAAGCGTTCGCGAGAGATATTTTACTCCCAAACTAATTCAGGCATCTAATATAAAGTAATGTTACCGATTCACTAACCTGGGACACCACGGTGGGCTTGCCACCTACCATTTTCGACAGTCGAATATCCCATTCACTGCGTCGAAAAACAGTCGGTATCCGATTTCAGCTGGTATTTTTGGAACATAATGTTGTACTATTCAATATAATCATTTTATCAAAACAGATGTAGACCAAACGATTAAATTTTAATAGTTTTTAGACTTAAATGTTCACTCGTAAAATTTTCGTTATACGGGTTGAGCACAATTTTCAACTGTAAAAAACGGCACTGTTTTAAACTTAGACAGAACGTTCTGCTAGCCATGGCCCGAATAAACGACAGGTTAGGCTAGTGCCGGGGCGGCGGATACGCGAGCGACACGTAGCTATATGCGAACGGTGGCACGATGCGGCAGACTCGCGGGGTGCCACTCGAGCTACGCTACGAGGTGCTACGAGGGCGGCTACGGGCTACGCCGCTCGCTACGCATGTGCTACAGCACCAACCTCCACATTCACGTTCCGTGCCCGTCACGGCTATAATAGCAAATCCAAACAGCCCTATTCTCTACGGCAACAGCTCTAAAGCTTATTTGGCCACATATCGATCGCGGAGCCTGGGCAAACGCTACTCCCACGAAACTGAGGCTCGCCGATACCACATGAGTCCCGAACTGATCGATATTCAGGATCGTCCGCGAACTAGACCCCAAATACAGGCAGGATGGCTCGAATTTTGAATAATGCAGGCTGCATGTGCAGCGGGGTACGGCAGAGAGCGGGACGCGGCGAGCGAGGCGGCGCGCGCGCGAGCGGGACGGCACATGCGGCACCGCACACTGGTTCCATCACCACTATCACAGAGGCACTCGACAGGGTCCGTGAGGGTCGGGAGACGAGAGCGCGGCGGGCTCGCGGGCGCTGGCGCGCGGTGGACGCCGGACGGCAGTCGCGGCTGCGGGCGTGTCAGCGTTACGCAAGAGGGCGGCCGGCGGGCGGCGGCTGCCGGGCTTGGGCGCGCGCGGTTACCTCTCTGGCCATCGCGGCATGTCCGCCGGAGGCCGCAGCGGCGCGCGCTCACGCCGCCATGCCGAGCACCGAGCCCGGGAGTCCGTGGCGCTCCGCTCTGCTCGCAGCGCCGCGGCCGCGTGGGCGGGGATCGATGGCCGCGCCGCGCGCGCGCGCCCGAGCGCTCCCGACCGCGCCCGACCGCCCCCGACCGGCCCCGAGCGGTCCCGAGCGCGCCGCCGCTGCACTCACTGCTGACCCACTTCCCATGCACACTGACCTCCTTACGACGCGCCGAGCTGCGAACTTAGCGGAGGATGCGGCATGCCGCATGCTTGCCCAGGGCTGTCGACTACGCCTCGCAAATACACTCCCTATTGCAACTTACCTTTCTAATTGTATGTAACCTGAGAGACACGTCGCGTCACATGCATGTCGAACCTAAAGCTAACAATTATTATGGTAAAAGAACGAGAATGTATGTCACTCCAAGATTGTTCAATAATATTTTTCCGGAAAATGAATGTAATAGTCTGCAAATGTTTAAGAATAAATTAAAAAAGCTTTTGCTGGAAAATTTTGATTCGCAAAACTAAAATTGATATGGATTGCCTGGATAGATTAGTGTAGTTGTGGAATAAAAATAGGCATGATAGTATAAGTATGAAACATGAATTGTATGGCATGCGGTCCGGGGCTCATGGGTGCATGGTGCATGGCTCGGGGTCGTGTGTATTATAATGTAAATAGTTTAGTTTTTTAATTAAGCAGGGTACAGCTGATGTTAAAGTGAGCGTAGTATTCGCCAATAAACATTATAGTTTGGCGAAATTAGTGATGTAACTAGAACTATGTACATTTTTGAGAATAAATAAAAAAAAAATTACTACTTGAACTTCAATACAACAATACAATACTCACAATTCAATACAATACTTTTTTTTTTTTTATATAAGAGGTGGCAAACGAGCAGACGGGTCACCTGATGGAAAGCGATCACCGTCGCCCATGGACACCCGCAACACGGGGGGCATCACAGGTGCGTTGCCGACCCTTTTAGGAATTGGTAGGCTCGTTTTTTAAAGATCCCTAAGTTGTAACGCTCCGGGAATGCTGCCACAGAAAGCTGATTCCAGATCTTTGTCGTGCGAGGAAAGAAGTTTCGCTTAAAACGCACGGTACTAGAATGCCAATCATCAAGATGGTGAGGATGGAAAGACAAACGGTTCCTCGAAGTGCGGTAGTGGAATTTAGCCGCAGGCAGCAATTCGAACAGTTCGTCAGAACACTCCCCATGATAGATACGGTATAATATACAGAGAGACGCCACATCCCTCCGCAAAGCCAAAGGATCGAGTAGGCCAGAGAGTGCCTGATTACCGACAAATCGAGCAGCTCTACTTGAACTTCATCGTACTGTGAGTTACTGTTAAACACAGCACTTGTATTGCATACGATACTTTCTTAGGCGGTAATTGTCGCGTAACTGAAATAACGAAACAATATATAAGTATGTGTAAAAACCATTTTGGTAATCGGTTAGCAAATTTCTGTAACCTATTGTGTTCGGTTTTTCAAAGCCTGCTTATAATAATAATGAGATATAGTTTTCACAATATTAAAATTCAAATATAATTATATTCTACTTTGGACAGCCCTATTACGCTAGGTTAGGTACCCTTGCATAGCAGCCAAGTTTTCACGCCAAAGATTTGCACTTAAGTCAAGAAAATAATCAGTATTTTTCTCTCGACAGACAACATGATACTGTAATCCTATTTATTCCTAATCTACTCAAATCAAATCAGACCATGCTGTAGGTAAAGGTACCTTTCCACCGAATCTTCTAACCCAGCCTTTGTGTTCGCTGAGAATTTGGTGGTATTTCATCTCGTTTTTTGCTTTCGCGTATTACTGAGAGTGAAACGACAGAGATGTAAAAACTGAAACTGGAAAACAACGTGTTTTTTTTGCTGTTTCAGGCGCTGTGGTGTGGACGTATATGAGACGCCATACGTAAAATGAAGAGTCACCAAAGTTCAAATTTATTAATCTATTAATAAATTTGAACTTTGGTGACTACGCCACTAACTTGGCTGACTAAGCCAGAAACTTTATACATCATTACCATCGTCAGAATGAGAGTACATGGGCTTAAGTTCATACGCAAGCGAAATTTACCTACACGTGTAAGAAAAATAATGGCATTATTATTATGATTTGGTATGATATTGCGGGGTCGTGCGACAAACGGCTTGAAACCGATCGATCGAGCGTCGCATGTACCCAATGTAACTCGCAATTTTTCTGGCATGTGTGAACTAGGCTTTAAGGCATTTTAATTGGATCCAGTGGAAATCGTTGTACTTGAACATATTGACAGATTTTTCAAAAAAGAGAATTTCAACGTAACCATTAAATACTCTTTTCTCTTCTCAAGGGTTTTTATGCTCTAGTGCAAGCAAGTAAAATATTCGTCTAAGACCAAGGCAATCAAGCGCAAACAGCCCAGAACGGTAGAAATTTATGAAATATAATTTTATTGTCTTTTTTTTATTGAACTGGCTGGCTCTGGTGGCTATATGAACGCCTCGGGTAAAAAAGCTCGTTTTTACCTATATAAAGTCGAAACAAAAATTTATTGATTTCAAGAGGACTGCCATATTTTGTCTACAAAATGTCGCGTTCCTTTAAAATAATAAGCCTGCTGTAGCTAGTTGAGCTATAGAGAGGTCTCTGTACCATTCATTTTGTATGTTACTTTGACCTCTGCTTACATTCTGCTTAACACAATAGCGTCATCTCTATTTAGTTTCTTCATTGAGTTCATAGATGGCGCTAGTGTTAAGCAGAGGTCAAAATATCACGCGAAATGAATTGTACAGAGACCTCTCTGGTAAAACTAGCTATAGCTAAACCGTTTAACTTAGTCCTCACCCGCGCCGTACAGGGGCCCCAGCCCCAGCAGCAGCAGAGGGTATGACGACAAGCGAGAGCCGGGAGAGGTGCGGGCGGCAGGCACTCGAGGTGCGCTCACCGCCCGCACCTCTCCCGACTCCCTTTGTCGTCATTCCCTCTCAGTTAAACCACATGAATAAATACGGAGCAGAAGAAAAACTTCAAACAACGCCGCGCACGCATTACACTACTACATGCACAAGGTGTGTTCAGGTGTGCCGCCAGCGACGACGCGACCGTTTAGCGTTTAGCTACATAGTTCGGGTGTTCGGTTGTTTTTAAAGATGCCTACCTGATGTAGTGTTTGTAGATATACAGATATTAAGATACTTAGAGGTACTTGTTTGAATAAAATATTTTGATTCTTAATTATTTTTTTACCGAGTGACAACCCTATGATAATAGGTAAGAATTTCGAGCTCTGTTCGGAAGTTTTTATTCTGCTCCGTATTTGTTCATGTGGTTAAACGGTTTAGCTATACCTACCTACAGCAGGTGAGGTGTGTTCAAAGTACCGCGACCTTGTACAGACATTGACAGTTATTCTGATTGATTTAATCGTCCTTGATTTTCGATAATCTTGTGATGTGATAATCTTAAAACAATATTTCAAGCGGCGTTATTGTTTTGGACGTTTATTCATTTAATGACCGACGGTGTCGCTTTAAAAAATAAATCTTCCCTTTGCTGAGCGGCCGTCTGGCAGCTCGCCCTCTCTTCTGTAAGCTGTAAAAGCCATCAGAGGCTAACAGTAACAGGGGGGTTACTACGAAATTCGAAGTTCGAAGTTCGGATCGTGCCGTCCCTCTCACTCTCGTAATAAATACCATTAGCGTGAGCGGAACGGCATGAAACGAAGTTCGAATTTCGCGCTTCGTAGTATAGGGCCAGTTCGTCCGAAAAAAAAAAAAAACTGTACGGTTAGTATAAGTTTTACTTCACCAAAATACTTCTCGATCGCGTTTACGTAAAAAAATCAATTACTAGGGAAACATGGACAGCGCCTCCGCGGCCGCGCGTCCATGTTTCCATAGATTTGATTTTTTTACGTAAACGCGATCGAAAAGTATTTTGGTGGGGTGCGCCTCGATAGATATAACAACATTTGATATAACTGTAACATTTGGTATAATGCTACATTTGATATAATGCGATTTACTCAACCTACTCTTTTTGTAATTTGTAGCTGTTGGTTCTCCGAAAATAAAATAAATAAATAAATAAATAAATAAATAAAAAGTAAACTTCGGAGGATTGATATTAATTCTATTTGATATGCATTAGGTTAGGTTAGGTTAGTTTATTTTATAAAAGAATCGTAGAATGTTTACTTCTTGAGTAAATCGAATTATATCAAATGTAGCATTATACCAAATGTTACAGTTATATCAAATGTTGTTATATCTATCATTACACACCCATTTTGGTGACGTAAAACTTATACTAAGCATACTGATTGGAATAGCAACGGTGTTTGATGTAAATAGTTACAGGTATAAAGTAGTTATAATTGGTTATAATACAAATAGCCTCGATGACGCATGATTAGGTGCCTATTTTGGTTCGACAGATAATCGCATTTGTTCTAAACCTATTTAGGGAAGCCTTACCATACTTTAGTAAAATAGAAGGTATTTTGGTTATCAAATTATCTAGACAAGACGTCTGTGCCACAAAAATGCTACATTGTTAATATTTTAAGACTTAATTTTAGTAACTCCAAGCAAAGTAAAAGCAAGGCAAGCGTGCTCCATCGTAGGCCTCATCTTCGCTTTCCATCAGGCGTGATTGTGGTCTAACGCAAGCCTGTATTGTATAAATAAAAAACTTATTACTACAATAATATGGTTGCTAATACCTACTTACATACTTTTTAAGATCTTCATTCCAACATTTAATGCTATAAAGAGTTTTAGTTAAGTTTTGGACTTAATATTAAAATTTGACCGTCCAGGAAGAGCACTGACAAAACCTTGTTACTTTGGATAGCCCTTTATTCTGATTAGGATGGTAGAATAGAGACGCACCGAAATAACAAAGTAGAGAAAAGTAGAAAAGAAAATGACTAGCTACAAATACCTACTACAACATTAGTATCATACTGAAAATTAAACATAATCAACATCATATGGGGGGTTTCGTCCCACCCAGAAGTGGGGCACAGGCCTCCTTTTAGAATGACAGGGTTGGGCTGTAGTTTCCACTCGGCCTCAATATGAATTGGGTACTTCGCACGCGCCATTGCATTGCTTTCACGTATGTTCTTTCACTGTACCTACTTAAAGCTAGTGGTAAATTTCAAATATATTTTCGCACTTTAATTCTGAAAAACTCAGAGGTGCGAAAAGCTCAGAGTCCGGGCTAGAAACCCACGATCGTCCGAACTTAGGCTACTACGGCCAAAATTGAACGCTTGAGGTTAATTAACATCTTGATAGTTGCTTAGATGAGAGTTATGCCCTGAAGAACATTATTATGAAAGTTTATAAGAAGGTACCTAGATACCAATACTCTTTAATTAACCATTTTTACGGCCGGTAACGCATCCGTAATCCTACGTGTGTTATAGCGTGGGTTATTTATTAGGTTAGACATCCTGGAGCATTACTTACTGGGATGTGTACATACATTAACCATACCTCAGTCAGCTTCAAGAAGATTTTATTAAGTCTATTTTGATATTTTAAGTCATCTCATCATTTCCGTAAGAGTTCATCTCGCTTGTATCGTAAATACGGCAAAAAAGGTTTGTAAATAAAACAACGTGAAATGGAGTAGCGTTAGTATAGAGTGTGGTATGCGTAGAACGGAACGCATATAAAATTTGACATCTACTGTCAAACACCTACAGCTGCCCGAACAAGTCTCATCTCAGTCTGCGGAACAAACGGAACTGTGTCCAGGGACTGTATCGGTGCAGTTCCCAATTTAATTAAATACCATACAAAACGAACACATAAAATAAAACCTAGTTTTATTTGTTAAAATTATGTGAGTGCGAAACGTTCCATGAAAAGTGCCCATTTACTGCTGAACAAACAACATCGGTACGGATGGAATGCCCCTGGTTTGTTCAAAGTGAGTATAATCACACGAAACTGCTGTTTTATTAACTTTTTGCTTCGTTGACGCCCTCTTGTAAACATAACGAGAGTTTGCGCGGAGCGTAATGATTCCGTGGTTTGTTTCAAAACATCGCGTGGTCGTTCCGCCTACGCAAAAATGCTAGCAAGGGCTTGGGGATCGTCCTGCATCTATTATTAGCAGCTGATTTATTCAAATCGCTCGACGATAACTATTCAGAGCGATTCCTTCATTCAAAGTAAGCACATCTCTTTTACATACATTTAGTTGTATTCTGATGTTTGTTTTATTCATACAGTTCCTAAAGTTTTATTACTCAGAATCTACACTTGAGAGTCGAGATAATCTGTTACACATCAAATCAGCTTGCTTGGACATACTATTTGTATGCTAATTTATTCATGTTTACTTTAAATTTATTAGCATTTTGCTGTGATGTATGAACTGTTACTCAAACAAGGCAGTTTTAATCATTCACTTTTATAATTTTCTGACACAAGTTTTAATATTTATAAGATACCAAGTAGGACTTGAAATACTGTATGAGACAGCATCCAAATTTCATGCTTATAATTATCTAGCAATATTATTGTTAAGTAATTAAACTTAATACAAGGTGCATTACTATATTTAATCATTCCATTACCATGTTACCTCCATACCTAGTTTCCATACTGCTATGCAACCAAAGGACATGGGTTTAATTCATACAATTTCTTAATTAGTATTTTTAACCAGCCTTCTCAATAATTTATTTACTATATTCCTAAAGGACAACTATATCATCAACATTGCTTATCCTTTTTATTAATCATACCATAACTAGAATGTAACACAGAAAAATCAGAAGAGCTTAGCCAGCCTCTGGAAATTGAACAAAATTCAACATCTTTCTGTGGAATATGCTTTATCATATACAGTAACACAAACAATTAGCATGCATAGTGAAACAGTTATTTTTAAATTACCTTGAGAATTATTTGTTGTATGACATGGAACTACACACCTATTAAACATAATATACTGCTAACCAATGACAGATTTGGTGAAAATAAAACTAAAAACAGATTGTTAATGATAACTTATATTTGCTGACCGGATAGCAGAGTGGTTACCTGACTACCTACTTAGGTATAGTATAAATCTTCCCAGGTGAATTTTTTGCTTCGAGCCATTACATTAAATTTGAACCTTAATACTATGACAATACCATTTGTTTTGAAAGATAAGGGCTCAAAGCAAAAAATTCACCTGGGAAGATTTATACTATAGAGGTCCCGGATTTTGATCCCCATTTCCGGTAGATATTTGTATGACAAATACAAAACTCTGTTTTCAGGGTGTTTGATATGTATTTCTAAATAATATGTTTATCCATTGCCTAATACCCTTAGCAAAGGCTTTGCTTACTAAGGAACTTGGTCAATTGGTGTTAATTTTCCAGTGATATTTACGAAATTGAATGGTGTGTGTGAAGTTCCCAATCTGCACTGGGCCCGCGTGGGAACTACGGCCCATCCTCTCTATATATAGGCTGGGTTGATTTATTTATTTGCAAAATCCTGGTCAAATATACATTCAAACAACTAAAGATGAAGCATTATACAAACTCTTTAATTCAAGAAAGCGCTGAGTTGGCACACTGGCATTGCAAGAATGCAGCGCAAACTGATTCTAATTTTAAATCAGCCACATTATACAGATTTTACTTTCAATCTAATCTCTCCCGCGGAACATGCCATGTTGAACCGCAATTAACAGATTTGCTTATCAGTCTGGCCTAGTTTTAACTCTGCTAATTGCTCTAATTATTTCTAATTGGCTAGCAGAGTCAGTGTGTAACATGGAATATTATCAATTAGTATCTCTTGGTGTTTGTTTGTTGTGTTTATAAATATTGGCAGTAACTAGTGCTTTTTAAATTTACGTTTTTAGGTTTAGGTTAGAATTTATGAATCTTAATTTGGTGTTAACAAGATACATTTTGCAAGGCCCTTTTTATGGTATAGGGGGCAAACAAGCAAACGGATCGCCTGATGGTAAACGATTACCGTCACCCATGGACACCTGCAACACCAAAAGAGTCACAAGTGCATTGCCAACCTTTTAGGTAGGAGTATGCTCTTTTTTTGAAAGCTTGAAGGTCATATCGGTCCGGGAATACCGCAGCAGCCTATGATGCGGAACCACACATTAGATCACTGTTTCTCAACGTGTTGTCCTGTTTCAGGGGAACCGTAGACAAGACCAAAAACAAACATTGAAATCGATTTGAATATGTATTAAAAGTAATAGTTTTTTTAGGGGTCCGTGGATCATGGTGAAGAAGCGGAAGTTTCTAGGGGGTTCACCCTAGATAAAGGTTAGGAAACGCTGCATTAGATGATGTATTTTTAAATTAGGAAAAAAACGAAAATCTTTTGTGGCGCGAGACCCGTACAAGCACGAGGCTATCTGCGGTCGCAAGGTTTGAGTTGCGTAGATAGGGAAGCCACATAAATATTAAGCACAGTAACAAATACAAATATAATTTTTTTATAACTTGTTAAAATAGAATATGGTGAAAAGGTGTAGTGAATTTGAAAATTCTTAAGAGATATTGAAAAATACAACGAAATTGACATACCTGATAAAACTAATTTACCTTACACATAGAACAATGCAGAATGATGCATTTCAAGCATCAAAATGTTGTAACAAATTGGGTGTCACCGGGTTAAGTCATTGTGAGTACCTCAATTGGTGCAAATTGCCACCACCAATTATTCAATCTTGTGTGAAGTCTAATTTTTACGAGGAAAACGGAACTGCAAGCTCAGTCATAGCTGAAACTGTCAGCAAGACTGTACAGTGTACCTATACTGTGGATTTGCATGTGTGAGTTTTTAATTTTTTTTTTCTTATTTAATACTAGCTGTTTGTTGCCCACAACCCTGGCTACGAAGAATTCGTCTATCGCTATCCCACTGGCACTATGCAATATTCCGACCAGAAAACTATCCTATATTCAGTGGCGTAGCGTGCCTTGGAGGGGCCCTGTATCAAAATTAGTTGGGGGCCCCAATGAAGGGTAAAGATACACGTTAGGGGACTCTGTAGACCGTGGGCCCCGTATCATTGATATGGCTGATACGGCGGTAGTTACGCCCCTGCCTATATCCTTCTCAGTTTAAGCCGTGAAGAGGTAACAGACAGACAGAGTTACTTTCACATTTATAATATTAGTATTTTTATGAATTGATTTAGAAATATTACATTTGATTTTCGATATAAGTGTTATAGTAAGTAGGTAAGTAAATATAAGTTTTGGTTTAGGCCGAAATTGTTACCTACCAGACGCTGTATTGTCTAACGCGCAGGCGCACGATCGCAATCACCATCTCTTTCTTTCAGTGTGCCCTGTAAATACTCGGCAAGTACTGGAGTTTTCGAGATAATAAACTTTTTTTTTAATAAAGAAAAGTTCGATTATCTCAAAAACATAGAAAGTTCCGTAACTTTTACTACTTACACCTAGTCCATTTTAGGGACCAGCCTAAGGTGCCTTGTCGGTGAATAGAAGCTTGTCCATTACCTTGCCTAGCACCTTGTATACTATGTGAAAATGAAAAAAAAATATGAAAAATGTTAATTTGCATTCTTTACACATTGTAACAGACGAGGTTGGAGTCTCCTATTAAGCATTAGGCATGCGTGTGTGACAGAAAGAAGTGGCATATAAACGATTGCGATGTACGGTGGGCTGCAAAAGTGCATGGACATCTCGGGGCGATAATTGCGTGAGCGCGCGCGCGCGCGCGGTTTGTTAATAACATCAAACGATCAAACACTGCTCACGCGGTTATCGTCTTACGTTAGACAATAAAGGCCACAACAAACCAGGAGTGCGGGGTGCCGAAGGAGCGTGCCCAGCGCGGTCAATAACACTGAATCAAATACGGTGTGCCGCGCTGCCGGTGTGTGTCACCGATGTCACCGTATATTTGATTCAGTGTTATAGAGCGAGCTGGGCACGCTCCGTCGGCGCCCCGCGCTCCCGGTTTGTGGTGGCTCTAAGGCCAAGGTATTCGGTTTCGGTTTCTGCAGATCCTAAACCGCAGTAAGTGCAAAAAAGCGATTAGACCATTATGTTCCTTACGCTGTGCTAGTTATAGTTCAATATTCAACAATTTGTGGCAGGACGCGGGTATGATGGCGGTGCGCGTGAACCTGCGCGTGGCGCTGTGCGCGCTGTGCGCCGCCGTGCTCGCGCTCACTCTGTTCTGGGCGCGCTGCGGGGAGCTCAGCCGCCCGCCAGGTAAGCACCCTCTGTTATGAGCCCTGCACACACTTGCCGCGCTTTTTATTAAAAAGAAGGGCTAGTCTTAAACCGCCGTTAAACTCCATGCATTCGTCCATCGCCGCCACAGTGAATGCTGCCGATATCGAGAACGAGATAACGGCGCCATAGAAACAACATGTAAATACATGCACTATGCAGGGCTGGTCTTAGGGCATGCCGGCCGGGTCCCTTGAGCACCACAGATTACGGAGTCCCGTTGCGAAAGTATTGAAGTGAACGTCATTGACTATAAAAGTCAGATTTTTTTTTTTTAGTTATAAAGGCCAGACAAACGAACTAGTGGGTCACCTGATGTTAAATGATCACCACTGTCCATAGACACCCGCAGCGCTTTACGCGATGCCAGTGCGTTGTCGGCCCTAAAGGAAAGGGAACAGGGGAAGGGGGTGAGGGAGGGGAAGAGGGAAGGGGTGAGGTATTGGGCCCCCGGCACTCTCACTGACCGTACGAAACGCAAGCAGGATTACTGCTGCTTCACGCCGGTGTTCTGTGAGAGGGTGGTACTGCCCCGGACGAGCCGGCCCATTCGTGATGCAGCGGCTAGCTACAACATGGCTCTACCACTACTAAAACTACTACTACTATTACTACTAGTATTACTAGTAGTATTATACTACTAGTATTTTCGTGTATGCGAATATATCTGACTCAAGCTCGTACGTCGTAAGGCGAACTTATCCTCTTTCAACATGAAACTACCGTGAGACTCACTCATAGTGAAAATATGCGGATCACTCAAGTCTTAAAACGAGTTTAACTTGACATGTTTCGGTCTAATCCGTAGCCCTTCTTCCCGGAGTCACACGTCACGGCGGCTGCCAAAGTCGCACGAGCGCGCAGTAGGCGGTTTAGCCCGAAACATATCGAGTTAAACTCGTTTGAAGACGTGAGTGACCCGTATGTTTTCACTATGGGAACTTATCCCTTTAGGGGATCTCTACCTTTGAGTTTGTATTTATTTATTTATTTAGACATGCCAACAGTAAACAAACAAAACATTCCGTATCCTAAAACTACAAGTTACGGCATTATTGTGCAATCGCCGTCATAAATATCGGAGCGGTCTATGCTCGTAATTATCTGAACACGGCCTTATTGTCAATCGCGTGCTTGTCAGATATTTTGAGTGCGTAGACAGCTCCGATGTTAGTGATGGCAACACCGCCGACACGTCCGCAGTGGGCTCGATGCTGTCCAACGCGCTGACGGAGCGAAGCGCGCGCGCTGAGATCGAGTGCTCCATCAACGGCGAGTACTCGATCGCGTGCCGCCGCGACCGGGACGACGTCTATGTGCCGTTCAACTTCATACGCAAGTACTTCGAGGTACGTACTACGATATACCTGCCTAAAGACCTTTTTCCACACGAGGTGACGGCAATACAATACAGGTAAAACTGGTCGGCAACGCGTGTTATCTATCAAACTGAGGTGCAATTCATACACTCACCTATTAATTTCAGTTATTTTCACGATACATGATATTTCAGCGTTATTTTAGATTATTTTAATGAGGGAACGGGACTGATAGGGCGACTTGTAGTGTGTCGCGCTTCGCCGTTGAAAACTAGCGTTCGGCAAGTTGCGTCGTGTTATGTGAAATCCGCCTTAGATATGTATGTGCTAATGCGATTCAGATGGCTTTAAGAATCTGTATGCTATGGCTCTTTTTGGCAAGCTTGCAGCTCTGTATACGAGTATGTACAGTCGACTACAAAAAAATCGATACGGCCAAAGTTACAAAAATATGTATACACGACCTTAATGTTAAGTCAATAAAGGTGTGTATACATATCTTTGTAACTTTGGCGGTATCGATCTTTTTGTAGTCGACTGTACGTGTAAAAATGGTCTTCTAGGATTTGTTTCAAGCAACCAAAAAATCACAGTAGTCATCACAAATATCTACCGTGTAACTTTTTTACACGCTTTATATTAGCTTCACCTGTATGTTTGTATGTGTGTTTGTATGTTTGTATGTTTGTATGTTTGTATGTTTGTAACCGACTCCTTAGGGCGCGATTTTGACCCATTTCCCGGTTTCCGATTGAGCTGAAATTTTGCACATATGTGTAAATTGGATGACAATGCAATATTATTGTAACATGGAGCTGATCTGATGATGGAGCTGGATGGTGGCCATAGGAACTATGTAATAAAACAACACAATCCCGTCGAGTTTGGGCTCGTTTGATTCGTCTTGACGAGCACTTTGATCTCAGATGGTAACCAGGGTCTGATGATGGAGCTGGAAGATGGCCAAAGGCACTCCACAATAAAACTACACAACCCCGTCGAGTTTGGGCTCGTTTGATTCGTCTTGATGAGCACTTTGATCCTAGATGGTAACCAGGGTCTGATGATGGAGCTGGAAGATGGCCAAAGGCACTCCACAATAAAACGAATCAACCCCATCGAGTTTGGGCTCGTTTGATTCGTTTTGACGAGTACTTTGGTCCTAGATGGTAACAAGGGTCTGATGATGGAGCTGAAAGGGGGGTAGGTGGCGGGGTGGGGGGGGGGAATGGGGTATGGGGTAAGGGGGTCGGGGGTTTAGAGGGTTGGGGGTTAGGGTGTGGCGGTTGGGGTTAGGAGATGGGGGGGGGTTGTGGGAAATGGGGAGGGGGTAAGAGGCCTAGATGGTAACAAGGGTTTGATGATGGAACTGGAAGGGGGGGCGGTAGGTGGCGGGGTGGGGGGGAGGGGCTGGGGGGGCAGGAGGTGGGGTGGGCGAGGGGGGGGGGTTCCGGGGGTTTGGGGGGTTCGGTGTTAGGGGGGTTGAGCTTAGGTGGTTCGGGGGTTTGTAAAATGAGGAGGGGGGTAAGGGGGGTTTAGGGGATTGGGGGTAAGGGTGTGGGGTTTGGGGAAATGGGGTGGGGGATGTTGGGGGGTTGGGTTTAGAGGGTTTGGGGGTTGTAGGTGAGGGGGGTAAAGTAAGAAAGAAAAAAAATGCAACTAAAAAATAGAAAATAAATAATAGTTTAAAAAAACTAAAAAACACGCTTTAAAAAATAAAAAATAAATTTTAATAAATTTCAATTCACTATTCTTATACTGCAGTAAAAAATCTTAATAAGCAATTATTATATTGTTATATCCAGATCAAAATATAAAATAAATAATAATAGTTTAAAATATTTTATTGTAAAAAAAGCGTGGGGTGCATGGTGTCAATTGTCAAGGATTATCATTTTGATAACATCTTAAAAAGCACCCCACGCTTTTTTTACAATAAAATATTTTAAACTATTATTATTTATTTTATCAATATTTAGAATTGTTTACAAATTTTGATCTGGATATAACAATATAATAATTGCTTATTAAGATTTTTTACTGCACTATAAGAATATTGAATTGAAATTTATTAAAATTTATTTTTTATTTTTTAAAGCGTGTTTTTTAGTTTTTTTAAAGTATTATTTATTTTTTAAAATTTAAAATAGAATCTATTACTGTGTTAACGTTCGGACCACTACCCGTTCAAAGCTCAGGTTTTGCTTTCAGTGTAACTGCAAATTATCTAGTATAGAAATGCTTGTTTGTTCCAATAGATCTACGGAAAAATATCATCAGTAGACGGTGTCGAGAAATTCGAATGGTCGCACAGCTACAGCAAAGTGTACCATCCGAAGAAAAAGTACGACCCTCGCGGCACCTTCACCACTTTCGAGAACTACAACGTGGAGGTGAGAGACCGCGTCAAGTGCGTCAGCGGGATAGAGGGAGTCCCCGTCTCCACCCAGTGGGAACCGAGGGGGTTCTATTACCCAACCCAAATAGCGCAGTTCGGGCTATCGCATTATAGTAAGAACCTAACAGAGCCCGAACCAAGAACACGGTACATCGAAGACAGCGACAAACATCTAGAGAACTGGATCGTTAGCAAAGACGCTACGATGTCTAGAGAGTTCGATGTGAAAGTGCAATCCAAAGTGTTGAAGTTCTCGACGAGCGATCAGGCTTCAAGCCAGGTGTGGTTGAAGGTCAACATCAGCCAGGACTTCGTGCTGGGCGTGGATTTGCTGCTGAAGCCTAATTCCTCGCTTACCGTGGTGCTGCAGAACAAGGAGAGAAAAGAGACTGCCTATTTGCATTATGTTACTAATACACAGTTGATTTATGCTCAGGTGAGTGACCATGCGTACTTATTTTGTAAACCTATGTAAGTATTACTTATTTGACTTTGTACTTATACTCTTATGGCATAGTCCATAGTCCTTATGGGGGGGCCTACCCACGCTGCATGTTACGCTACGTGGTGGCCACTCAAGAACATTGGACCCAACGGCCACCAGTTCTTCCAGCAATGTGCCTCACCTTCCTTCTCGGCTTAGCCCACATTTACACTAGTAAGGAAAATTACGTAAGTGGCAGTACATTGCAAGACCGTGAATCGAACGAGTTGGAAATGAGTCGTTTATACAATTTTTCTTACTAGTGCATCTAACAGCCTCTCCACATTCGCGCGCGATTCACGGCGTAAAGTGTGAATAACAAAACAGCCATACAAAACCTTGCCTCGAGAACTCTTACTCGTGAGACAAAAACCGACAACAAACGGGAACAGCGAAAGACGAAAACAGCGCGCGGACGCGAACAGCGAAAAATATGCTAATCGGATCCACACTCATGCATCGCGGGTGGTTTGCGGCATCGCGCGTGCATCGCGCGTGAGTGTAAGAGAGGCGGTCGTGACCTCTAGCGCCATCTAGTCATCAATTAGAAAAACTTTTTAACAAAAAAATTAAACCGCCGAAAACACTGAAAAGTAAAAAATAATGCCTTTTTTGTTTGACCTTAATCTAGGTACCAGTTTGAAGTCGGTGCCTCAGCACGAGCCAGGAGGAGTGGACCTATAATCGTCTACCTGATTGGCTTCTATCACTCCTTCTGGCTCGTGCTGAGGCACCGACTTCAAACTGGTACCTAGATTAAAGTCAAACAAAAAAAGGTATTATTTTTTACTTTTCAGTGTTTTCGGTGGTTTAATTTTTTTGTTAAATAGTTTTTATTTTATACTTTTTTCCCATCTCCAATAAAAAAGAATTATGAAAATCAGACTACTCTGTAAAAAGTTAGTCAATCATCCCCTGTTTTCCTACCCTTAGGGTTGGAATATTATTTACAAATTTAAATGGGACCACCCTTGGGGTATACGCTTTCCAATAAAAAAAGAATCATCAAAATCCGTCTGTAATAAGTTATGCGTGGTCATATAGTACAATCAGTGACTGAACAATCAACCATCCCCTGTTTTCCTAGTAGGTATATTATTTCCAAATTTAAATGGGACCACTCTCGGGGTATACGCTTTCCAATAAAAAAAGAATCATCAAAATCGGACTACTCTGTAAAAAGTTATGCGTGATCATACATAAAAAAAAAATATACACGTCGACTTGAGAACCTCCTCCTTTTGTTTTCGTCGGTTGAAATCCCGATACATTCTACATCGCACTATCAAAGTTTCTCAACTCTGATGCATAAATATAACTTACAAACCTCTTCCTTCAGACTTCTAGATCTTTCTATTGTGACATTACCCCACAAGGCTATAATTATTAGGTCTGTGGGCGATCTTTCAGGAAGAGCACGTGTACCACGGCGTGGGCACGGAGGCGGCGTGGCGGCGGCTCACGCGCGACCTCGTCGTTGACCTGCAGAAGGGCTGGGCGCTCCTCGACAGGCCCAAGCGGAAGACGCCGAGGAACAAGTTCAAGGTCAGACGGTCGCGTGA
Organism: Archips crataeganus; assembly: GCA_947859365.1. Taxonomy (NCBI): domain Eukaryota; kingdom Metazoa; phylum Arthropoda; class Insecta; order Lepidoptera; family Tortricidae; genus Archips; species Archips crataeganus. The sequence continues at coordinate 22,486,577 of OX402051.1, read as the reverse complement.
CGAGAACTAACGCACAAGTCTTGGGTGGGTATCTTTAACAGTTGCAGACATAAATAGTCGGGTTTAGCCATTTGTTACTTAACGCGATGAGGATAAGAAAGAAATGGGATTTATATAATCAATGGCACCCTATTTCTATAACCATTATTTTAGGATCATAGAGGTGCAGTAAAAAGGTGTTTTTGGCTTTCCCCGCGGGATACAGATTTGGAGTTGATGGTAAATTTTGTTGGTGCGCGGACGAAGCTGCGAGCAAACGCTAGACGGGTCAATTTTTATTTTGTTGTCCGTTTTGATTTTTTTAATTTGGAAAATTTTATGTGACTTCTACTCAGAATCAGGAGCTTTTTGAATCCTATTAGGAAAAAAAAATGTCCCAAGATTTCCATATAATTTTCGGCTCTTTCATTTAGTTACGACGGTCTTATAATAAAGTCTATGAAAAATGGTAACTCAACGGAAAAAAGAACTTCGGACACTTTTGTTCTCCTAGTAGTATCGAAAAAGCTCGTGATTCCGAACAGAAATCACATAAAATTTTGCAAATTAAAAAAGCCAAAACGGACAACAAAATAAAAATTGGCCAAGTTGGTCATAAGGAGCAATTAGCCCACCCTCTTTTCGAGGTTGATATTGGTGATTGACAATTTTTATATCGATACAGATATCTAGTATAATCCTGAGCGGTGCCGGAGCGCTAGACAACCTGACCGTAAGCACGAGCGCGCACATGGAGCAGTTCTACGCGGCGGCGCAGTGGCTGACGCGGCGGCAGCGCGGCCGCTCCGGCGGCTGGCCCATCCCCGTGCGCCGGCGTATCGCGCCCGGGGTCGCCGACCTCAAGCCCGGCTGGTGAGTGCCGCGCCAGCGTCTACTGTGACGTATCTAAGATTATTTAAAAGCGAAAAAGTTTTTCGGGTGCGCCGGCGGGATTCGAACCCACGTCTCCCGGGTATGCGCCCCAACGGGTGTTCTACCAATTGAACCACGTTGCATCCAACCGACTCCCCCGAAATTCTTAATCGCTTACATACGCCAACATACCCGGGAGACGTGGGTTCGAATCCCGCCGGCGCACCCGAAAAACTTTTTCGCTTTTAAATAATCTTAGATTCGGTGAGCAGCCGTACTGCTAATAAAATAAATAATATGTGACGTATCTGTCGGCGCGGAGTCATCCGGCCGTTGGAAATTGTCATCTGGAGGCTCAAACATCACCACTTAACCCGCACTTTTTAGTTTTTTAATAAAACTTGCAAAAATAGGTACGTTTCTTTTAAGAAAGTCAATAGAGTAATGGCGGCCGTCGCGAAAAAACAATGAACAATCACACCTCGTTTCCCGCCATCTCGAGACTGATCTCTGATTGGCGGAGAGCCGATTCCAAGTCAACATAGTGTTGTCAAATGTTAAATAAAGTCTAATTTAAATATGTTGGCTTTTCAAAGTGAATTAATATTATAGAAATAATTTAACAAATTAAGAATCAAGATTTATTACATGATTTTAGTAGATTGTATTAAAAAAAATGAATTAGATAACTTTCATTGACAACTTCCGCTATCATGGCGAGTAGTAGTTTCCGGTTGAGCATCTGTCTTTTAATGTGTTTAATATGATTTAAGCGATCATTAAATAATAAAAATATCTTTCATAATATCAATTAAAATTATTACATGCCCAAAACCCTGAAATGTTCACAATTTTAAGAAAATAATATAAATAAGATTTAATTATGTTTGTACTGCGATAGACGCCAGCCAGCCAGCCAGCCATTTATTTTATCGTGGAGAAATGTGAAACTAGAGAGAAAGTAATTAGTTAGTAAAAGGTTTTATAGATGACGCCCATATATCCTACCCACAGCGGCGAAATTCATCATTTCAACCGTAGAACGTCCACTGCTGAACGCCCAATCATTATGGTTGGAGGCGACTTGCACCACTACGGCCTTCACCAAATCGTCTGTCCATCTCGTTGGTGGAGGTCTTACGCTGTGCTTGCCAGTCCGTGGTATCCATTCGAGAACTTTTGGGCCCCAGCGGCCATCTGTTCTGCGTGCTGAATTGCGGTGAAATTGGTGTGATGTAATTTATGGATGGCCCCTAAACCATTTGGCAACCCTGTCAAGACATTCGATTTTGGACCGTAAATGTTGCTAATTTTTATCGGCTTTAATTTCTGTTTAACGGCAAATATATTGCCGGTATCGATTTAAGAGTTAAAAAAAATATGGGTGCTACAAGAATATTTTTAAGTCTCTGCGGCCCACGTCAAATTTTGTTTCAATGAACCTTAAACCTTATGTCACTTATGAGTGGGTTCGATGTCAATATTACAATATGTTCTATATATAGGACACGCGACCTCGGGAGGATAAAGCCCTATTTATTATTTGAACAGGGGAACATAATAAGCGTTTGGAGACCCCGAGACCGGGGGCAATTAATATTATAAATGATAAATATACTTAAAATAATTTCGCACATTCGAAAAATTCGGAAGAGCGAGTCCGGGCTCGAATCCACCAGACTATTTGAGAGACCATAGGTCAAAAGACTAGGCTACCATGATGTCAACCAGTATAAATATAAACTAAAATTATAACAGAAATCAGAAGCGAATGCGAAGAGGAGGGGGAATGGGGATGGGGGTGGAGGGGGGGGGCTTCCGCAGAAGCGGAGGTTAATGAAGGCGGAGGTGGAGGTGGATGGACGAATAAATATTTAGAGTCTTTTTGCTAGAATTAAGTCACGCATGTTAGGGTCACCGTGCCAAGCTTGCAACCACACCGAAGCGCACCCAACGAACACCTCCGAATAAATAATATTTTTTTCGCTTTTCATAATCTTCATTTGAGTCACATCTCGATTGTGAATATTTCTAGAAATTACTTCGTGTCTGTGTATACCTTCTTTTATTAACACTTGTCAATTCCAATCTCGGAGCCCTATCTTATGAGCATAGTTCTCACAACAGACCGCTATCTGCTGCCCCACTTAAATCAGTTGAGGGGTCGACACGTGAATGATGTATCTAGTTTACTACCAGTTAAGACCATTTACTTGCTCGCTTGTAGCAATTAGTCCATTTGTATTACACCAATGATGAATGCACCAGAGCAGAAAAATACGTTTATTAAGATTTATGAGCTGCTCGCGTCACTTTGAAGTTATTTATAACAATCATTACGAAATGAGGAATGTTCGTGATTGCTTTAGTAAGCGTTTCTCTTTAATGTATAGTCATTTCTATTACTTTTTGACACCAGCACGATATGGGCTGTTAAATTATAGCATTCAACAGACGATTGAAATATCATAAAATTTGTATTATGCCTAAAGTGTCTTGACAGCGTTGCGTTATTCAGCAATATAACCCGAGACATAATTTAATCAGTTCAAATAAAGCTATGAAATCGTTTCTTGGTATTAAAATAAACTAAAGGGCGTAGCCGTGGTGGCCTAACGGTTTGACCTATAGCCTCTCAAGCAGAGGGTCGTGGGTTCAAATCCTGGCTCGCACGTCTTGAGTTTTTCGGAATTTATGTGCGCAATTACATCTGTATTTTACCAAGAGGTTAACGGTGAAGGAAAACATCGTGAGGGAACCTGCATACACATGCAAAGAAATTCAATGGTGTGTGTGAAGTTCCCAATCCGCACTGGGTCCGCGTGGGAACTACGGCCCAAGCCCTCTCATTCTGAGAGAAGGCCTGTGCCCTGCAGTGAGACGTATATAGGCTGAGATCATGATGAAAGGACATTGGAGTTTATGTGATAAAATAAAACTACATTTTCAGTAATGTTTGTACTCGTAGGTAATTTTTTTACATTTATTTAGAAAGTCTATTTCTTAATGTGTGTAGTAAATCTCTCTAACTCTCTCTCTCTGTCGCTCTCGATCTGTCAAAAAAAGGTCTTCCCGAACGGATAATGAAGTAGGGGTGTCCACTTCGAAAAAACATCGATGTTTTTTTCGATGCGATATATCGGAACTGAGCATCGATGTCTTCCGATGTATCGGTTAGAAAAATCGATGTTTTCTGAACATCGAGTACTTTTTGTAACATATCACAATGCTATAGTCAGCCCTCTGACACTCCATGCATACATCAAATTTATAATTATATGTATACTACTCCTACACCAGCATTGTCCATGTCTGCACATCTATTGTGTGTGTTCAAGGATGCTGAATGTTCAAGAAATTTGTATAATAAGAAAATACATCTTTTCATGCAAATCATCGCTGATTCAAATGTTTTTATTTAAATTTTTTGATAGTGGTTTAGACATCCAACTGAGTTTTCTATGAAATTAATTGGTTATCCTCGATTCGATGTTTTATGAAAATACATCGATACATCGAATACATCGAAAGCTATTCAAAACATCGGATCGATTCGATGTATCGCATTGCAAACATCGAGTGATTTCGATGCATCGATATAATATATCGAATATCCCTATAATGAAGCGGGTGGGTATACAGGTTCCTTTTGTTTGAGTTACTGCGGTATAAATTTTAAAAAATCCAAATGTATTCTTCCGTAGGCACTCTGCAATGAGCCAGGGACACGGCATATCGCTCCTGGCGCGAGCCTTTCACCGTAGCGGCGACGCCACGTATCTTCGAGCAGCCAAGAAGGCGCTGTACATACTCGATGTACCGAGCCACGCCGGCGGCGTCAAGGCGCTTTGGATGGACAAATACGTATGGTAAGTATACTATCATCATCAATTCATCATCATCCCAGTCTACACCGTGAAATTTTAGTGGTTGTTTTCCCGAAAGGAGGTGATTTAGTTTCGATTGTACAATCGATTTATAATTACTATTTTGACTAGAGTCAAAAATCCAATTGTGAAAAACGAAAGTCGAAAATGACCGCAAACCAATAGTAACGCTTCGTTGGTACAAGTAGCGTACGATCGTGCGATAGGTTAGGTACCAACGAAGCGTTACTATTGGTTTGCGGTCATTTTCGACTTTCGTTTTTCACAATTGGATTTTTGACTCTAGTCAAAATAGTAATTATAAATCGATTGTGCAATCGATACTAAATCATCTCGTTTCGGGAAAACAACCACTAAAATTTCACGGTGTGTATAAGTCCCACTGCAGGGCACAGGCCTCCTCTCAGAATGAGAGGGCTTAAGGAGGGTTAGGAGTATACTATAATATTGGTGAATATGCCATTTTTTTATGAAAACAATACATATAAACTGGTTACGACAAAAACGAAATAGAGAAAACAAGAGTTAATATTAGTTATTTCTTTTTTCGAATAGAAGCTACGTCTAATAATCGCCATGATTTTAATGTGTGTAACTATGTATGCACATGGGAGAATTTCCGGCGACTCTAGTTTCGGCACAAACCAGACTTAATACAATTCCCCTTGTTTTATTCTTTCTTTCTCTTCTTTTCATTCTTGTCTTTTAATTTAGTACATAGATGCGATAATTAGTAATTAATCATATTTTTGCGTACCATTTATTCGCCGTCTCCGTTATGGTGCATTGTAGACGTCTTGGAACGGCGACAAGGTAAGTACGCACGGTGACGCACTAGTCAGGTGGTGATAGGAACTTGTGCAAAAGCCCGTCCAGATCGCTATTACCATTTTACTCAATAATCCTGTCCGCAAAAGCAACCTCGCGACGCTGTGTGACCCTATACATGTGTAACCAGATAGTGCAGATTTTTATGGCGAGATCTTATGACTAATCTTAAGACAAACATAGGAGTAGTCTATTAAAGACATGAAAATTAAAACAGATGTAACACTGTTCATTATTAACCCGTGCAGGTCTCGCAGCTCCTAAATCGACTCCCTCCGTATTATCCGTTCACGGGGCTTAACGTATGTATAAACTATCACGCTTTTTTATACATTCCAGGTACGAAGAATACCCGACAAGACCTCCCTTGTTCGTCCTCAACGGCTTCATATACACGCTACTCGGCCTCTACGACCTTCACGCGATAGAGGGGGAGAACTCCATCTCGCTCGCCAAGAAAATGTTCGACGACGGCATGACGTCACTCAAGACGCTCCTGCCGCTCTTCGACACAGGTAGCGGTAGCTTCTACGACCTCCGACACTTCACACTAGGTGCCAGCCCCAACATTGCCCGGTGGGACTACCATGCTACACATGTCAACCAACTTTACCTGCTCGCGGGTCTAGACGACGACCCTGTTCTAATAAACACTGCTAAAAGGTGGGAGGGCTACATGCAAGGGAAAAGGGCTGCACACAATTGAACGACATTGAACGACTGAGCCATTTTTAACGCCCATGGATCGTTGGTAAAAAAAAGTCTGATTGTCACTTTCGAGTGATGGCTTGTGATCGGGTGTCGAGTTTGCCATTTCAAACTCGCTGGAGACGGAAATGATTTAGATATGTACGAAAGATTTATGGCAAAAAAACATGTTTTTCTGATATACGTTACAAGACATACGATGAAGCTTCGCGTATGGAGCGCTAACAAAAATGACCCATAGTTTCATTACTAGTTTACTAATACCGAATGAATGCGAAAGATTAGATACCATAGGCCGTACAATTATTTGTATATTTAGATTATTTCAAACTCTTCCTCCTTTCATAAATTATTCTAACTCGGTACTAAAACTTATGAATATAATATTGTAGGAATAAAGATGCCAAAAGACTTAAATTGGGATGTCGTTATGCATTAAGTAGGTATTCGATGAACTATACTTGGTTGTTTGTTGCATAGCGCCGTTCACTGGCGGATGGAATCACTAACGTACCTTTTTAGTAAACAAATTTTAGCTTTAGAAACGTAGGTGTTTTGTTTATATTGGTACTTAATTTAAGCATTTGTTATTTTTGATGTAGGACATAGTCCGTCATACGAACGCTGCTATTCAAACATTTACTAGAAATAAAAGTTAATCTTGTAATTATAACAGAATAAATATTGTTCAAATGACATATCTGTTACGTGCAATTAAATATTGTTGCGAGGTATTCCTAGAGAAATATTGTCGCTGCAAACTGTTTAAGTTTTACAAAGGACACTTCTATCGTCTGTCGCTTTTGTTAGTTTTAGTAAGAATAAATAACTCATATCATTTTAACCCAGTTAAATGACCAATCATATGCTGTCCCTAACTGTTATACTCAATGACTAGAAAAAGACATACCTAGATGTATTTTGAGCAGTAAAAAATAGCACCATGCATTTTCTGCTCGCCTGCAATAGCTAGAGTACAAACTAATAAAGCCTAGTAATCAAATCAGCTCACACTACCCACAGCTGGGTAAAAGCCTCTCCTTTTTTAGCTACTTGGCTCTACCAAAACCCTTGAACCATTTGACAACCCTGTCAAGACATTCGATTTTGGACCGTAAAACTAAATGTTAATAATTTTAATCGGCTTCAATTTCTGCTTGACGGCAAATATATTGCCGGCATCGATTCAAGGGCTCAGCCTTCACTTTCTCCACTGTCTAATCCACTGGTTCCGCCCATCTCCGCATTAGCTAATCTTCTTCTGTCATCCGCAACTTTACTCCAGTCCGTTTCCCAATTGGGAATGTCTAAAAAAAATTACCAGTGGTTTTTATATTTTTTTTTGTATAGAAAAGTCAGTTATAAGAAACTAATTTCAATATTTTGTCATTTAGTTCACTACTTTTTTCAAAATTAATTATTGAAGCTATTTTAGTTGATGACGTCAGATTATAATTGAGGGCTCCCACAATGCCAAATTTCTAAATCTATCTAAATGCGTACGATAAGGCAACCCCTTTAATTATTTTTTGCGTAGTGGTACACTATACACTGTGTCACTTTACTGGCACTGACAAAGTGCTAGATGTCAGACAGTATATAATCCACGCGTAAATTGTGAAGAATTCTAACCACACAGAATAAAGTACGACTTGAACCGGTCACGCAATTTACCCCAATGTCAAATGAAGGTCATTGCTTATTTGTTATATAATAAATTCATTACATGATATTAAAATTAAATAACTACAGAAAACGATTTAAAAAGCATTTATCTCGAAATGGTTTTCGATTTTCTATACATTGCAAAAAAATAGACATCCCCAATTTCTCGGGAAGTGATGGTCTAGAAGTGAGATGCCCGACGTGGCTCGCTTTATGACTTTTTGTGCAACTTGTATTCGGTGCATATCTGCCTTTGTAAGGGTCCATGGTACTGCAAGTAAACTAACCTTTAACCTTTTAAACGCCAAAGACGAATATATGCGTCACAAAGTACAACGTCAAATTGATCTTCACTCAATGATGTAAGGTTCAAAGTAGCTTTACGTTTGGCTAGGCTTGGCGTGGAAAGTTACAATCTGTGTACATCATATTATCTATCATACAAATAAAACCGATGTGGGTGTTGGAGGTTGTTTTTGAGTGAATTTGCTTCAAGGGTTTCAAGGGTTCAATCTTTTTTATACTGCGACTCTTTTTACATGTATTTTTTTTTGCGACGCCCTTATAAAAGAAAAGAGCTGCGTGTAGCTCTAGATGCGTATGCAAGCGACGGATGTGTAGTTGTGTACCGTTTCGCGACGTCCCTAAGACAGTGTCGTGACGCCCGGGGCGACGACGAAATGGACGACTATAAACATTTGGTGAGATGGATTTTTGTGGTATCATTGACGTCATCTGTAACAAAACGCACATGATTATATACCTCTGAAACGTTGTGAACAGTCCTTTCTATTGTTTAAATACTTCCTGACATTTTGTACTATTTAACTATAGTTTTCTATACTATGGCTTAGCGCTGATATCAATTTTAAATATTTATACCATCAAAGACTGATGCTTGAATTGTAATCAAAAATATGTGTGAATGATTTGATGGACGTTTGCGAAATTCGAATGTGTTTTTGGTTGATGAATCCATTGTTATGTTACAAAATTGAATAATCATAGCTACTTAATTTTAGTACTAATCTAGTTGATGAATTTAAAATGTACTTAATTATCGTAATGAATGACAGCTCCTGGTTTTCTTATTAATAACGATACTGGTAAAGAAGTCGAGCATATCAAGTTAATTAATCTACTATTATTTATTTCTACTTAATATTAAATTGTCTTAATTATGGAAAAAAGGAGTTCCCTCGTTTGCTAGGGTTGCCAGGATCGTGGCTGGTGTGAACAGCGGAAAATATTCCTAATTAAAATATGTCATATCTTATTCTTGCCCATTTTATATATTGTAATAAAATATAATATATTATAAATTGACGAGTGGAATAACTAATGTTACGTTTTTCATAATTTGAATTATTTATGGTCCTTGTAATACAAATTAATATACCTAGGTAGAAAAATTATACCTAAACAAGCTTAGTGGCAGCTGGGCTGTTCTAACAATGATTAGAACTAGTACTGTAATTATTTCCAATGAGCCTCCAAATATTTCAAAAATGTCTTATATTAATGACAAATAACTAATGTAATCATATCAATCCAAATTAAGCTTATTTAATATGTAAAGTAGGTAACGAGAACTAATTAAAATAACTATTAAGAAAAATCGGGTGTACCTGAAATTAGCTCTTTTCACATTACTATGGTGACATGGATTGGTTATTTGTTTTGTGGAAAAAAGGGTAGAGTCAGAGTCCTCTATACCCGTGAAACAGAACAAGTAACTAATTTGTGTTAACCGCTTTGACTGTTGTCTTGATTCAATACTAATCAGGCAGTGTCTTATAAACCTTTTCCTGGTCTATTTAGATAAAAGTAAAAAAATAAGCATTGTGTTATATTGTTTACCTATGCATGATTAATTTAAAAGTAAAGCATATTTTAAACAAATTCAATTCATTTTCTACCATATTGTAAAGGGAGCAAGGTCAAATCTTTGTGTAGATTTGTGTGGTCGCTATTTGCACTATGCCTGGAAAAGGGTTAAGAGGGTTTATACCTGCTGAGCTGGCAACGTTGCATTTTTGATCGTTTTTCTCGATTATTCCATAAAAATTGAATGAAAATTAAAAATGTTTTGTATACTAATTGTTCTAATATATAAGTTAATGTGTCTACTGCAATAATAATTCGTGATAAGACATTTACTTTCTTTAAAAACCGTTAGGTAATAATTTGTTCGTTTTTAAAGAAAATAAAAGTCTATCACGAATTATTATTGCAGTAGACACATTAACTTAAACACCGTGAAATTTTAGTGGTTGTTTTCCCGAAACGAGGTGATTTAGTATCGATTGTACAATCGATTTATAATAACTATTTTGACTAGAGTCAAAAATCCAATTGTGAAAAACGAAAGTCGAAAATGACCGCAAACCAATAGTAACGCTTCGTTGGTACCTAACCTATCGTACGATCGTACGCTACTTGTACCAAAGAAGCGTTAATTGGTTTGCGGTCATTTTCGACTTTCGTTTTTTACAATTGGATTTTTGACTCTAGTCAAAATAGTAATTATAAATCGATTGTACAATCGAAACTAAATCACCTCGTTTCGGGAAAACAACCACTAAAATTTCACGGTGTATATTAGAACAATTTGTATACAAAACATTTTTAATTTTCATTAAATTTTTATGGAATAATCGAGAAAAACTAACAAAAATGCAACGTTGCCAGCTCAGCAGGTATAAACCCTCTTAAGAGGCCATTCATAAAGTGCTTACGTCACGCTAATTTTGATCCCTCTCCTCCCTTGTCGCACTTATTACTGTGAAAATGGCTATTATTATGGTTCCTTACCCGAAGGGTAATACAGAGAACCTTCTTAACGTCGCTACGCTGTCAGTTGCTCCATCACAAAGCTGTATTACAGGAACCGTAATAGATTGGCAGCTGAAATTTATATGTAATGTGTATTTTTCTTGCTGCTACGACAATCTTCATATCTATGTACCTAAATAAAAATGCATCACCGAAATGTATGTACGCGCATAACTTCCGATCAACTGCACCTGTTTGTCTAATTCTTTTTTGTTGTGTTAGTAACTAATGACTATTCAGAGAAGGTGTGTATGTAAGAAAATTTTATTTTTAATTATTTTTAAATTAGTAGTAGGGTCGGTTCCCTAACTGAAGTATCCACTTTTCCATACTAACTGTACAGCGTTATTTGTAATTCACTGACATCCTATTAACCCTGAATTCCTATCACTCAAACAAATGTTTTTTGTTTTACGACTTTTTAAAATGAAGCACTATTTTCCCATACAAAAATACACAGAGTATCGTAAAAATAATAGGTAATCTCAAATTTTCAAAACGTTATTACACCAAAAATATTAAGTTATGACAAAAGCCGTAAAACAAAAAACATTTGTTTAAGTGGTAGGAGTTTAGGGTTAAAAGGATGCTAGTGAATTACAAATAACCCTGTATAGAAAAGTGGATACTTATGTTAGGGAACCGACTGTACACCCGTGCGAAGCCGGGGCTGGCAGCTAGCAAATAATAAAAATTAAATTTAAAATGAAAGGGCAACTAAGTAACTAACCCATATAAAATGACCCTACACTGCGTAAATTTTGCTTAGAAGCAAGGCTCTTCTAACACTGGACTTATATAGATACAGCCGTTTGTCTATATTTTGACATACTTCCAAAATTTGTATGGAAACCTCGATGCGCGACTCGCACTTCGCCAGTTTTTAAATCCCCCTCCTCTCCTCGTCGTGCTCGTGAGGCTCGTCAGGGTTACTATGAAAATAACAATTATTTTTAATAATGTGTGACGTAGCTTATGGATGGCCCCTAAGACAATTCGATGGAGTTTATATTACGCAACAACTCTGTTTATCACCATCATATCACCATGGTAAACATTCGCTCCGATAACATTCTGAAATTTGAACAGTGATATAACTCTTTATCTGTCAGATAGTTTATCTGGTAATTTTGTCTATCTGATGACTCTGCGTATATTTATAATCTTGTATAATAATAGCTGGGACTAAGCATTGATACTATTAAATAATTATGACATTTAATGAATATGCACGGAGATGTAAGTTAGAGATAAAATGATTATATGTAATATAAAACGGTATTTTCGCGTTGCTTTGCTATCTCGCTGTTTCGTTGTAATAATGACTATGTTACTGATTTAGATCAATTCCCCGTAATTTTAAGTGTTATGAAGTTTTTGATCGGAAAAAAAAGAAAAAAAATGTTTTTGATCGGGTTCTTGCCAAATAAATTTTATTTTACGAGGTGTTGCTACCTATACGTTAGTAGGAAAACAAAAATATCACCTTTTTTTAATGATGGTCTCGTTGAAAGAATTGAAGCAATATTTAGACTAAAAGTTGTTAATTTTCGTATATTGTGTTGCCTATTTTAAAACATGCCAAAATCTTGCATTAATTTACAACACATTTTTTGTAACGTTACATCAGATCATTTTTCGAAGTTAATAGAAATATATAGTCGACCAAGTAAGTGCTTCACCGTTTTTTATGTTATTAATATGACAGTACCTCATAATTTAAATAATAAGGCTGTTTGTCACATTGACTTGTAAGTGAAAATAGCTTTTGACTTTTTAGGCCATACAACTGGCATTGAACCTTAAGCTGTCTATCGACTTTGCGCTGCCGCCGCGTGTGCATTGTTCGACCGCGGCAAACCAGTGTTTAGGCACAATCCAGCGCCACAAAGTTCGAGTTGCCTCGCGCGGCGGCACGGTATCCATAGTGCGCGGCTGCCACGCGAGCCAATGTTCAATGGTTTGCCGCGCAAAGTCGATACACAGCCTTAGGGTAAAGGAATTTCTTGGTCGACTATACATAATAATAAGACGTTTGGCTTTCCTTAATATTCCATATTTTTTATTGGAACGAGATTAATATCCATTACAGTTAATCGTCGTCTCTGAGTGCAACAGATATATACTAAGATTCATGAGACATTTCTGAATATGATAATAAGTAGTATGTACTTCGTAGGTTGTCGGTCGGCTGTGATCGCAAATAACAAATATACACTCACAAAAACATTTTGGATGTCAATTTAAAACAAATCAAAATTATTCAGGAACATTATTTGTAATACAACTGTTTTAGTAACTCTTGCACGTAGCCAGTCTTTCAAATGAAACTTATGTAATTTCTAATTGAAATGTATACAAATATAAAAAATACATAAAGAGTAGGTGCTCCAGTAGATTTTTTCCGCAACTAACATGTCACATTGTCCCTGGTATAAAATATACATAGGTTAATCTGTTTTTAATAATTTATGTTTAACATAATGTGAAATAGGTCTAACCGTTTTGCAGGTATTATTTTAAGCGAAAACCTCAATGATTTCAGTCAATCTTTTTTTACTCTATACATATAAGGAAATCAGCTGCTTAAATTATGTTTAAGGTAACGTTATATATGTTGAATCGATCGTAAAATTACATTGGCTTAATTTTATTTATATATATCTTTACATTTTTGTATGCAGGTACATACAACATATAGCCACTATTAACAATAACTTACAAACTACTTAGGAAATATTTTATACAACATGCAGACTAATTTGCATATTTTTGAGTTGCATGTATATTTTTACAATTGACTGTACTTTCTTACTCTAAACTTAATTGTAGATTAAAGGTCAATTGAAATGATTTATTTTATCATGTTTTAGTGAGCTTTTGTTTAGTTTTATTTGTAACAGCACAGTATAAGCAGCAACAAATCTTTAAAGAGCTTGGATTTGCAAGTGCAGCCTTGATGAACGCATGGGAGAAATATTGCGTCCTGCGAACTGGACAAAATTTTGTTCGTGGATTGGTTACTTAGTTTATACTGTGGCATCAATACACTAATGATTTAAGCCCCAAACGCGCAGACAGCGGAGTTGGCGGTGACAGTTGTAATATTCTAACTTGTATGAACGAGTTCGCGATACGGTACCGCACAACCGTTCATACAAGTTAGAATATTACAACCGTCACCGCCACCTCCGGTGTCTGTGCGTTTGGAGCTTTAAGGCCTAAGTCTGTAAATGCACAAGACAAGTCGCAAATATCGCTACTTTTTATAGAAACATTCCAATGTAAAAAGAGCTTATTGTAATCGTAGTAACTGTAAATAGTATCTGTTATTCGTTTTTGTTGAATTTGTTTGTTGTAGCTGTAGAATATGGTAAAGCTTAATTTTGTTGTATGATTCTGTCACGCGAAAATGGTGTTTAACTCGGTATGTTTAAGAGTCAGTCTTGGACCATAGTCTTGAGTGGTTGCCTCACCTGCGGGGTCTAACTTGGTGTTAGATGCTCGTGAACCAAACCAAAAGATAATTTATTGCAAATGTCAAACTTATATTGCCATATTGATATATGTAAAGTTATACTACTTTTCCACAGGCGGTTTCAAATTAGTAGAGTTCAGAAATTTGGATATTTAACACAGGCCTTATACTACGAAATTCGGTTTTATAAGTTTGTATCGCGCCGTTCCTTTCATGCTAATAGTTTTAAAGAGAAGAGGGAAAGGAACGGCACGATTCGTCGGTTAAAAGGCGACTGGATTCAAGCGCCATCCTCCATTGAATACAGGGTGTAACATTTAGATCGGTCAGTATGGGAAAGTCTGAAACTACAAGAGTATTGTATTGAAAAAAAAATGGTAGTAATTTCGAACACCTACTAAAATTTATTTATTTATTTATTTATTGTTTTGGGAAACATACAGCATAAGATAATACAATTTAAATTAATTAATCTAAATAATACATTAGCCAAAACAGCTTCCACTAATGGCTTATACATTCTTTTGCTCTTTGGATTAAAGGTAGATCAATAAAATAATTTAAAAAAAATAAATGAAAGGATATGAAAACAATGCATTTATTTTGCTGCTTAAGAACTACACAATCGATAACTACGTCCGGGTTCGATTCCCGAGCTGCGTACAAGTTGTGTAAATGCACTTTTTCTTGTTATTAAAATAGATGACATGGTTCCTGAGAACAGATCTTCGTATGTCTTATAGTTTCAGATTTTCCCATACTACCATCACCACCACCATCATCAGCCTATCTATATATAACAGTCCACTGCTGGACATATGCCTCCCCCAATGAGCGCCATTGCGCCCTGTCCTCGGCTAGACGCATACAGCTTCTACCAGCAGCCTTTCGCAGATCGTCACTCCACCTGGCCGGAGGGCGTCCTACACTACGTTTGCCAAGACGCGGTCTTCACTCAAGAACTCGTTACCCATACTCGTTTCCCATACTGACCGATCTAAATGTTACATCCTGTATAAATTACACATTACGCTGATTCCGATTAGGTATAACTTCAATATCGCCCAGGATGGCGCATGAATCAAGTCTTCTTTTAACCGTCGATATGATTTTTGAATTTATGTTTTCGTAGTATCCCCCAGTAACCGTTCAAATGAGTCCTCGTCCGCGCGGTACAGGGGCTGGGGGTATGGCGACAAAGGGGCTGAGAGAGGTGCGGGCGGCGAGTGGCGAGAGGCGTTAGTATCGTGGGCTCTGTTTGGCGTTGCTTGCGATTGGCACCTTTTGTTACATATAAACCAATCCCAAACGTGACACTAATGTTAAGTTGTCAAACGGATCTCACGACACTAGCGCCAACTAGCCTAGTCACCTGTCGCTTGCCACTTTTATGTAAAGGCCACAACAAACCGGGAGCACGGGGCGCCGACAGAGCGTGCCCAGCGCGGTCAATAACACTGAATCAAATACAGAGTGCCGCGCTGCCGGTGTGTGTCACCGTATATTTGATTCCGTGTCATAGAGCGCGCTGGGCACGCTCCGTCGGTGCCCCGCGCTCCCAGATTGTGTTGGCCTTCAGGCTATGGTCTCCTATTTTATGCTATACGCGGCGTCTGACGTCAGCGTCAACGCTCTGATCGACGTCTAAACGCAACGCACAGCGTCAGCGTTCAATACGTCGTCGTCGAAATAATGCCGCGTACGGCGTCAAGACGCCAAAGTCGACGTATGAAGGAGACCACAACATTACATTTCTATAGTTAGCATTGTGACGCTGTACGCGACCGATGGCGTTTATAGGATACCATAGCCTAATAGGTGCCAGCCCTAATCCACATAGTAAAGACATTTATTTTATACATAAGCCCAAGTTATTTTGTGTAATTATATTTCAAACCAGATTATTTTTTATTACATCTGCTGATGTCATAAAAGACTAGATATTGTTACTCGTGAAGTAGAACTAATTACGATTAATATGCACATTGTAATTGGTTTTGCTTGATAGATATAAGTAACGTTTAATACAATAAATAATTTACGTTTACTTAATTTATTATTTGTATGTAATTAATTATTATAATATTTGGTAATGGATGTATGTATTGTATCTATAGAAGATGTACCATTGTCTGTACCTATATATCTGCAGTAGACAATAGAGTGGTAGTGATTGCACTTGTGAATGACAATAAAGCGTCTCAAATATCGTTCCGTCTTTTAATCTTTTCCTTGAACGTTATGAAATACCAAGACTTTATAAAACCGGTAAAAGAGCGTGTAAATGTACAGTTAAGGGTATCTATAGAACATACAGTAAGAATATAGTATGACTTCATAGCAGGATTATTCTCTTATGTGGACATGAGGATATTGGCATCTAGTAAATCTGCATTTTCTTATATTATGGCCCTTTTATACAGACCTGTGAAAAAATATAAACTCAAACATATTTTTTACTGTTTCCAGTATTTTACTACATAAATGTCACAAACATATAAACAAATGTATAACGTAAAATGAGCACGATTGATTTGTGTGCATAGTTTTTTTCCATGCGACCTTATCGCCGGAACACCGCTCGCTCATTGGTCTAGAGCGGGACGGATTGAACTGTGAATATTTATAAACTCAGTCGCATGCAAGACCTTTTAAATGCAAGAGGTGTTTTGTGTATCGCTGTTTTCGGAAGCTAAAATCAATACGTACAATTTAATATTATTGGTCTATCTGTCCAGTTTGTTTTTGTGATTTAATATGCCTCGTGGTAAGACATTGAGTTCAATCGAAAAACAACGAATTATTGACTTGAGATGCTGCGGCAAAACACAAAGAGAAATAGCAGACACTATCGGTAGATCTCAGAGTGTAGTAAAAAATTTTTTAAAGTTGGGAATCGAAAATTATGGCAAAAAAAGCGTTCAGGACGTCCTTGTCGATTTTCCTCCACCGTGAAACGCGCCGTTTTAAGAGAATTATCGGCAACCGGGGCATCATCATCATCACTGATACGCAGATATAATTTGAAAATTGTGATCCAAGCTTAGTAAGGAAGTGGGCAACTGAATCCAAGCTCTTAAAGTACCAAAAATGTCTTAGTAAACCAGTCTTGAAAACGCAACATAAAGTGAATCGACTTAACTTCGCAGAAAACTATGTAACAAAGGGTGATTTTTGGCAACATGTCATATTTAGTGATGAGAAAAAATTGAATCTTGATGGTCCCGATTAGGTCCCGATGGATGTAAGTATTATTGGCATGATTTGAGGTTTGATAAAAAAATTATGTCTCGACGGGTTAAAGGAGGAGGTTCAGTCATGGTCTGGGCCGGTATATATGCGCACCGAAAAACAGAATTAGCATTTATTGATGGACGTATGACTGCTGTTCGTTATCAAGCAATGTTACATGATTACCTTCTACCTTTCATTACGCTGACTGAAGACGAAAACATAATTTTTCAACAGGACAATGCACCCATTCACGTAGCTGCAACTACAAAACAGTGGTTTCAGGATTTCGGTATACAGGTATTAGAATGGCCGGCTCTTAGTCCTGACTTAAATCCAATGGAGAATGTCTGGGGGATATTAACAAGGAAAGTGTATGATCAGGAAAAGCCAATAATAAAAAATGTTGACGAACTCAAACAAAGGTTGAGATCGACATGGGACGAAATTTCAACTAATACACTTAAAGAGTTGATTGATAGCATGCCTAAAAGATTAATACAAGTTATAAAAAATAAGGGTACTTGGACGAAATATTGAATCAACATGAAGTAAATATAGAGACTGAGTTTATAATTCTTCACAGTACTGTGTATAGATGTTAGACTATTTATCATTTTTACCTTTATTACATAAACAATAAAAAAACAATAACTACATATTGACACTTTTATTTACATAAACTATATTCAGAAATATCCAACTGGTTTTAAACTAAACCTTTGTATGAGTATGAGTCTATATTTTTTCACAGGTCTTTATCTTATAACCAGACGTTACTATGAATACCATCAATAGAAAGGCAAAATATTATTGAGAGGATTTTTGAGGAAATTATGTAGGATACGACAGAACCGGTAAAAAAATGAACTAAATTAAATTTTAATTTAAGGAACTGTTGCCATGTTCAATCAATTTGCGTAAAACGGCACAGTTACAAAAGCACGTTCACGTACGGTCGACCAAGAAAGTGGTCTACCAGTTTTGACAAAAGTTTCTGTGACGTCTAAATATCCCTAAGTCACTGTCATCATGTTATTGCAAGGGAAAATCGACCTCGTTGTATCATGACGTGCAAATGAACTTCGACCGTAGGGGTGTAGACCATATTTTTGGCCGACTGTACACTACATGGAACTCTGTCAAAGGGACAAAAGTAGATAAACGAGAATTATATCATTCATTCGATCCTTTAGTTGCAGTATTTCGGTTGTTTTGTCCGGGATCGAACTGCTGCAACAGTTTTGCCTTAGTAGTTCGCTGTTGGGAAGCCTTTAGTTGCAGTAGTTTGGTTGATTGTCCAGGACCGAACTACTGCCACATTTTTAGTATCATTAGTTCGGTTTGGTACTGAGACAAAAAGTGTTACAGCAGTTCGGTCCCGGACAAATCAACCTTACTACTGCAACTAAAGGCATTCGATAGACATGGCTGTATGGATGGCATTTCTTTTGTTTACGCCTACAAGGATGATAAAAAAAAATTCGTTCCAGGGTGACCATTTGTTGCCGATTTTGCCATTTGAGCTGGTTTGGCGCCTAAATTTTAACTCTGGCAGAATAAGCTGACGATTTGAAAAAATGGCAGAATTTGGCGGATTTCAAGGAAATCTTTAGTATTTTTTAATTACGAATAGAAAACTTATAGATTTCTATGTCTTTTGAGTTAATTTTTTTTATGACTTATTTGGTAAGAGATTATTTTATTTACTGAAAAAAAACGAACATAGTATAACTAAGAGTGTCACAAGTGCATTGCTGGTCCCAGGGGGGGCACACTTACATATATCACACTTTTCATGCGACTACAGCGATCTCTGGTGTTTTATTAAAGAACTAAATTAGCGGCCATCTTGGTTGACTTGTCAAACTTGTCAGTTGTCATTCATCGGCCATGGCCATGGAGTACCAAATTGTACGGTCAAGGACTTTAATTGATAGGCCGCTTGCCAATGTTCGTATTTTAGCCGTATAGTGCAAATCGGGTTTAGCCGCTTATACTTCGTATATGCTGATTTGAATTAGACGGCTAAAATACGAATAGTGGCAATTAGCCTATCAATTAAAATTACGCGTAATTATAGCTGTACATCACTACCAACATATACATATAGATAGGTATACATCTATAGATACGTCACATTAGTTCTTCACCAGGGCGTAGGGCAGCAGCACCTTCCGTACATGCATATTTGACCATAGAGTTGCCACTCTTGTTCATATAATGTTACAATACTCTTTGGCTGGTCCTTAATAGTGTAGTAAGTGAAAAGAATATTTTGAATTGAATAAAAAAATCCTTTTTCCATCCTTATTCATTTGCTTTCCAATCCCGTGGAGGCAATATTAAGATGGCATATTATTGGTATTTTCTGGAGTAAAACAAATTCGCAAATTTTGGCGAAATTTTGGC
Source organism: Archips crataeganus (assembly GCA_947859365.1). NCBI lineage: Eukaryota > Metazoa > Arthropoda > Insecta > Lepidoptera > Tortricidae > Archips > Archips crataeganus. The sequence continues at coordinate 22,466,681 of OX402051.1, read as the reverse complement.
CAGCCTTGGGCGGATATGCTATTTTTGAGATGGTCACCCTGATTCATTCATTGTCTTGTCATGTCACTGTCACTTGACTTGACTGTCAGTGTGTGTGTAGTGTGTGAAAAAATATTTTAGAATTTAATTCTTCTATTTCTACAACGTATGACTAATGTGATGTCTTGGATTTGAGGAAAACAATATTATTTTCAATCATTCTTTTCTGGGTAGAGTGGGTCTCATATTAAGGCGAGATGACGGAGGACGATTTGACCGTTTTGTCGTTGTCCTATCTCTCAAATGAAGCTCGCACAGCGATATGTCGTTTGAATATAAGAAAGTTGTTCCCCAGCGACGGCCCCGGAAACCTGCCCAGGTAAGTGTATTTCACAAGCACTTTCTAACCAATTACAAGTCCTATTAATTTTCATTTGACAGGAATGCCCATGAAAAACGACTTAATGTTAGTAAACAAGATCTTGATAAACCGATCTTTTGATAATTAGACAGATAATTGACTTGTTATTGGTACTCATTTTTACTTTATTTGTGCATGTTGAGCTGAATCAACACATGGAACCTGTAGTACTTTAAACTTTTGAGAAATTTACCTTGTGATCTCTGATGTGCTAGGATTTCCTTATGACCATGACCCATGAATCAGCAAAGGTTCTTTGATTTGTGTCTTGCCAATTGACATTTTGTTTTCATACTCAAATATTCTTTTAGGTTACATTATACTTTGTTTCATTTTATCTTAAATAAATAAAAAAATCAAAATGTTTATTCTGTAAGTAGGCCGTAAAAGACTGTTTTACATGTCTGTTCTTTTATACTCTCACTGCTTTCAGAAAGATCATCATTTCCAAAAAGATTGTGTAACAAGAATACTGGCAGAAAGTCATTTTTTCTAAACATAAATTATGTTTCAAGCTTTTCAAAGAAGGTTTACCAGAGCAAGTCACAGACGTCTAACAAAATAAAATGCTCCAAACAAAGTTTTTGTTCCACATTCTTAATTTTATTATTATTTATTTAAAATATGGCTTCTGTCCTATTTTAGGACAATTTCGCCAGTGTCAAAGTAAGCTCTCTTTGGGAGCGACGTTGTACGGTGATTGTAGTTTTTGCAACTTGATAGTAAAATTCCAGAAACTATGTGGAGACAACTTGCGCATTAAAAAATGTCAGACACAAGAGCAATATAGAATTTTGTGATCACTGTTAATTAAGGTTAATCGCCGTATAAAACACTATCAAAATTATACTTCAACTAGCCAAAGAAACAGAAATACCAAAATTAGATACTGTCTACATCCGCCATGTTTGAATGCTACAAATCAAATCCATTCTTAATTATAATCATAATCATATCCGAATTTGCAGAGACTACAGAGGTCTGGCCTTCTGTATTAACGTAACCTCGCAAGACATTGACAACATCCATCAGAACAAGACGGAGTGGCTCTTACAGACCTGGATCCGTCGCAACGATGGCACAGCCAACGTCCACACCCTCCTTCTCTACTTGGAGCAAATTGATAGACATGACATAAAGGATGATCTTCTAGCACTCCGTTGGAAACACCAGCTTGTTAACAGGGGTAATTATCTCACCAAACCAAGTAATTTCCGAATATTTTGGTGCCATATGTGGGAGAATCAAGTTTTTAGTGCCACCAGTTGCTATGGTTACACAAATTTGGTCCCTTGGACAACCTAAGCATTTTTCTATGAAACAGTATGAAGTTTCACTTGGACAACCGGGGACAGAGTAAACAACACAAAAAGTTGATTGACCCATTTAAGTACCTTTTTGCAAGACTTATTTAACCTTACTGGCAAATAATTTGGTCCAAATTAGAAAGTTTACATTTTTTTTTGTCTGTAAGCAATAGTTTTTGACAGTCTTATGTTTAAGAAGTATGTTTAGCATGGGATAAACATTAAATTATTGAGACTGAAGGAATTTAAAAATAAGGTTTTAAGGAAATGAGGAAAATCAAGGGGGAAAAATGCAACTTTCTAATTTGGGCCAATTTTATTGCCAGTATTTGAAACTGACTCACTTTAGGAAAATATTTTCATATAGGGACTAAAGTGTATAAAGATCATTAAGTGATAAATTACTAATTTATTGAATCAGGCGTTACTTTGCGGAGGTCCATCCATATTAATGAACTAAAACAATTACTTTGCTCACCCGCGACCTTACAATAGTTACGTTTATGCAAGAAATGTGCGTTCATGCAGTTCCTCCACCTCCACACTGTACGAACACACACAAATCACATAAACCCAACCATCACCACCACCAAGCTACACTGACGCGTTTCGAACTCAACCAGAGCTCATCTTCAGAGTTATCACAACCGTATGCTATGCTACCAAATGTTAAACTCAAAGAGTGATGAGAGATGAGTTTAACATTTGGTAGCATAGCATACGGTTGTGGTAACTCTGAAGATGAGCTCTGGTTGAGTTCGAAACGCGTCAGTGTAGCTTGGTGGTGGTGATGGTTAGGTTTATGTGATTTGTGTGTGTTCGTACAGTGTGGAGGTGGAGGAACTGCATGAACGCATATTTCTTGCATAAACGTAACTATTGTAAGGTCGCGGGTGAGCAAAGTAATTGTTTTAGTTCATTGATAAATTAGTGACAGCACCAATCATGGCCATTTAAGCACAGTAGTACCCAGTAATGGACAGCAGAGGTTAAATGCCTTATAGCTCACCATTCATGGACTTTGTCAGTTTACATCAGTTATCTGAGCATAGTGTTGACGGTTTAAAATTTTTGTGTGGCCGTTTCTTAAAATTGGTATTTGTCCATTACTGGTGCTTGGCCTGTCGCCTATATTTTACATACATTAATTACATGTTATAGAAGGAACATGGGTCAGAGAAACCGTAACAGATCAGAGAATGGCCTTACTAGAAGAGGACATCCTGGTTACTTTAGAGGACATGGATGAAGGAACACCGGTCATATATGATGCTCTCATACTCTACGCGGAGGCTGACCAAAATTTTGTTGATGAAATGAAATTGAGAATGAGCAGAGACTTCGGTTACAAGGTATGACAGGCCTACCTACATTATTCACCGTTTTTAACCTTTTGACCGCCACGCATCGTTTTTGTTTGGAACAAAATTGATTCTTATGCGGATGCGGGTAGGTTTAATTTTGTATTACCGTACTGTCGTCTATAGCCGACGCTGGCGGTCAAAAGGTTAAAATGTATAGTCTATATCATAATATCGAAGTATAGTTTATGAAGTTCAAAGTGATGCATTAATTTACATGACACATGCATAAGTCATGTTTACAATATTAGTTATTTACTTACATATTGTCAGTTGTAGGATCAATTAATGTTACTGCCAATTAAATCAATGGCGGTTACATTAATTGATCCTACAACTGACAATATGTATTTATGTGTTAAAATTCATAGCAAAACAGAGTATTAAATGCTCAGCTATAGTATCCAATTCTCGCTATCTTTGAGGCCATAGTATTTGGGGTAAGTGCTGAATACATCCTGTAGCATATTGACCCAACTTAAGTGAAAGTTTTTATAATACATTACTGTGCAATATTGTAATTGGCCTGCCACACTGTAACTGTGTTGCTTGGGACATTTATATCGTATTTTTCTTTAGTCTTGGTGATGTATAATCACCATTGCCATACCTGAGATGATTGCCAGAACAATTTTTTTGCAAAAATCTAACAAGCGTTTAGAGACTGTTGGACTCTGAGTTTGCATTAAGAATATTTATTATTGTTTGTAGAAAGAAAAAAAAGAAAGAAAGAAAACATTTATTTGTGACAACATAGATAACAACAATAAAAATAAAACGATGCCTGATGAGTTAACATGCGCAAGTCACAAAATAGTTGTGGGGTAGCTACTATTGACAATACCTATATTATGTTATAGGCTGTTGGTTATCCTTAAATAAATAAATAGTTCCCACGCGGGCCCAGTGCGGATTGGGAACTTCACACACACCATTGAATTTCTTCCCAGGTGTATGGAGGTTTATTCACAATGTTTTCCTTCACCGTAAAGCTCATGGTAAATTACACATGTAAAATTGAACAATAATTAGTGTTCAACTCTGGTCCCCAGCTGTGCACCAAGAACAGCCTGCGGCCGGGCATGGCTCCCTTCCGCTCGATAGCTGAGCTGGTGCAGACGCGCTGCCGCTTCGTGGTGCTGGTCTACTCGCCTGACTTCTTCGAGAGCCCCGACGAGCGGTTCTTCATGGATTACGTGCACGCGTGGAATATTGGTCAGTTGTAGTTGCATTTGAGTGGGCTGTGGTTGATGGTGACTAAATTAAAACTTGGCGCGGTAGATCAAAATCAAATCAAAACGTTTATTCTGCAAGTAGGCCGCAAATGGCCATCGTTGCTGAAATGAATGTGGCGCAAAAAACTTGGCAGAAAGTTATCTTTTCAAGAGAAAATAAAATAAATAATTACAAACAAAAAAATATATAGATTACGATATAAAATTAAAGAGAAATTATCTTAAAAAAAACATATCGACGACAAACTAGCGAAAATGAGTTATGAATCGTAGTACGAATTACTACAATTCATAACTCATTTTCGCTATTTTGTTCCTTACGCCAATTTAGATTACAGTCGTCGTTATACATATCGACGGTTAAAAGGCAAAACGCATGAAGCGACATTTTTTGAACTTTACATGAAACCCGGCTCAAACGACGGAGAAAAATTCGCTGATTTCAAATATGTACATGTATAACTCATTTTGACAAAAAGTGTCGCTTCATGCGTTTTGCCTTTTAACCGTCGATATGTATGGGGTGAGTTAAGAAACTGAAACAAAACATGTTAACTATACATATATACATTCAGTGGAAGTGTAGAATGCTTCCACTGTTAAAAAATAAAAAAAAATTGGAGATAGTCTTCCAATGTCAATAAATATCTACTCCATAATACTATATGACTTTGACTTTGACTTTGATAATGTCCAGGCTCGAACCAGCGGCGGCTGCTCCCGTGCATGTACCGGCACTGCGAATTGCCACCCCACTACAGCTTCTACCATAACCTGCACTACAAGTCTGTAGCCTACAACTTCTGGGACCACCTCGGACGCTTCCTCAACCCCCAGCCGGTGCCCAGGTGAGCCCTCGACCGTCTAAACAGGAGCCTGTTAGGGCCAGACCTTCGTTGTGCCAAGGACTATTAACCCAAGACAATAAGCCTGCTCTAGCCGGTTTCGCTGTAGAATTCTCTGTATCTGAGTTCAAGGCCTGGTTTCAGAGCTTAGAACAGAAGCAGGCGAGATGGCACGACTATGATGTAGATGCTGCTTCATTCGCGGGCCTTCAGGTCGTATGCCAAAAATGCGTGCCGTTCTCGGATCGCACTTCATAAAAAAAATAAAAATAAAAAAATATTAGGGGACAATCTTACACAAATCGACCTAGTCCCAAACTAAGCAAAGCTTGTACTATGGGTACTAGACGACGATAAACATACTTATATAGATAAATAAATACTTAAATACATAGAAAACATCCATAACTCAGGAACAAATATTCGTGCTCATCACACAAATAAATGCCCTTACCGGGATTTGAACCCAGGACCTCTTGCTTCGTAGGCAGGGTCACTACCAACTAGGCTAAAGCGGTCGTTATGGTCGGGTCTCTGCCGTTTTACCAAATTATTTTTCGTCAAATGTTTCATTTGCTAAATGTTTATTTTTCTGAAACTGTAAACTTTTCAGGATTGTTATAATGGTTACCTATCAAAATTTAGAATTATTTTTTTCCGCATATTTAAAATTCCGAATGCTTCATTTATCCGAATGCATTTTTTTTCTGAAGCTGTAAATATTTCAGGATTTTTATAAAACAACCCTAACCTAACCTAAAGGGTTCTACACGATAGCCTGAAATAAATCCTGAAATATTTACAGTTTCAGAAAAAAATGCTTTCGGACAAGTGAAGTTTTCGGGATTCTAAACCTTCGGAAATAAAATTTTCTAAACATCGATAGGATCCCTGTTATAATTTATAAAACAAACCTAACCTAACTTAACCTACAGAATAGTCCTGAAATATATCCTGAACAGTTTACAATTTCAGAAAAAATAAACATTTGGGAAAATAAAAAATAAACATTTGACAAATGATACATTTGACAAATGATACATTTGACCAAAAATCAATTTGGTACACACACACAACAGGATCCGCTTCACACAGACCCCTCTCAAACAGACGTTGCTTGAATCATCTGTCAAGATGTAAGAGGCTACATGTGTGTGAGTACAGAGTAAAATCTGCGGAGGAGTAAGCGTGAGGCGATGACTGTATAAGATTTCTTAATTAAATTAATACATCATCATCATCATCATCATCATTTCAGCTGAAAGACGTCCACTGCTGAACATGGGCTTTATCCAAGGCTCGCCAAACAGATCGGCCCTGCGCCATCCGTATCCAATGCGTTCCCGCCACTTTAACCAGGTCGTCGCTCCATCTTGTTGGAGGCCTACCACATTACAAAATTAATACAAAAATACTTTTTCTGCTGACGGTACTTTTGTTGAGTACTCTCAGCAAACGTATACAGGGTATTCCTGATGTGGACGTCAAGCCGAAATCGGGTGATAGGTCGAGTCCGTGTGCAAAATGTAATAATAATTCTAAGCAAAAAAGAAAGGTAAAGATTTGTAGCAAAGCAAAGTATTTTCTAAATGCCTATACTTTTTAAAATACGTAATTTAGATTTTTTATTCAAACCAAATTTCAAGTCAATCCGACTACTATAACGAGGGTGAAAATTAACTTCCAAGATTTGAACTAAAAGTACGCAACCACGGGAGATCCGAGGTTAGTGGCATGCTATGATATTCTATGGGAAAGACTGACGATGATGATGATGATTATATATCCACATATGTGCATACAAATACCACGACGAATAGACATGTGCATACGAATAGACGACCAGATGGCCTAGTGGTTAGAGAACCTGACTACGAAGCTTGAGGTCCCGAGTTCGATTCCCGTGTCGGGGCAGATATTTGTATGAAAAATACGAATATTTGTTCTCGGGTCTTGGGTGTTTAATATGTATTTAAGTATGTTTATCCGTTGCCTAGTACCCATAACACAAGCTTTGCTTAGGTTACTTTGGGACTAGGTCAATTGGTGTGAATTGTCCTGTGATATTTATTTATTTATTTATTTATAGTGGTAAGATAAGCCCTCATTCCAGCCATTATTGGAAACCTTTTGCATGGAAAGTCTCGCAGACTCTTATTCCGCCACAACTCTAAACCAAGAGTCTCTATCAACAGGGTACCAGCGCTCAAGTTGCCGTCGTCAACGCTCAAAATACAAGAAATATCAAACGACAGCGTGAGCAACGGAAGGTTAGCGAACGGGCGGCAAATCGCATACGAGACCCAGGAGCCGAGCTCACGCAGCATCACGCTTCCCAGCGTCCCTTCCGCCAGCAACATCTCTGCCTCCACAGACTCCCTCGACTCCCGCCCCGTAGAAACCGCCTCGTTCGACGGACCAAGCGGACCCATTACCAAGAAGAAGAACAGCATCACTAGTCTATTCAAGAAACCCTTTAAAATATTCAGCAAGAACAAAAATAGCAAGAAAATCCTTCTTTCGAATTGACTGAGCGTTACGTCTCGATGGATCTAGATTGGCGTCATAGTGCGTTGAACAATGCCTTATGAATTGTAGTAAATTAAGCATGCTAAGCAACATGTTCGGGGTTTGAACCTAATTTATGCATAAGAGGCAGCCAAGGTGGTTTTTTTACTCGTGAAGTAACTAATGTTGGGCACAGGCCTCCTCTGTTTTTCTTCTCTTTTTGGCATTGGCATGCTTTCTCCGTTCTTGCCGCAGGTGCTCTAATCGATTGGTGTGGTAGGTTTGGCTGAGTCGTAGGTGTAGTAGAAACTGTCGATCGACGTCGGCCAATCCACCCTACCATCTATCGACGATCGATTTGATTGCTGCGGCAACGCCTTAATTATCCTGCCATCTCCTTTGTGTGCCTGTTCTCAAGTGTTTATCGCATGGAGCCAAGTTTGTGGTGCTTGTTGCCCAGCGATTCAAATTCTAAGCGGACATGTCTTGGCATGTCTGCAATGAGTTGTAGAGCAGATCTGTCATTTTGATTCCACCAGGCCTCTGAATAGGAAACTTTAAAGATATCCTGCCTATGCTCAAAGAAAGAAAAAAAAAAAAAAAATATTTGTGACATAATCTTAATAAATTAACAAAGAAAAACGGTAAAAGATACAAACATTATCACGAAATGGTCCCAACTCAGCATAATGTCGGCCGTGAAGCCGACGCTGGTCTTCCGTTGGAACCATTTCACCAACAATAAAACATAAACTGTTGCAGTGCGATAACATAAGCTTCACAGACAATAAGAAGCAAATGTTACTATTACTATATTACAAAAAACCTTATCAACTAAACATACCTCAGTGACTTTTGAGTCATAAAAAAATTGTCTGTAAACCATTCACCCCTAACCAGGCTAAGAGACATGTCACCCACATGCATTTATTTCAAACTAAACTTTATTTACTGCAGGTTACGACGTAAATTTAATGTGACCTGTGATAGCCACCAACCAGAGGCCTTATTGTGTAACGCAGTCGGAATCAAAATCTGTTTCACCATTTCTTTCTGTCAAACGAAATGGGATGAAGGTAGAAAGAGATGACTATACACGCGTTGGACAATAACTCCTCGGGTAAGACGTGGACAAAATTATCTATGCGCAATTAAGTATCTGTTTTAAATGTTACATCACGATGGATGTTCGAAACGGGAGGTGATAGAATTGTGATAATTTTTTACATATTTTTTGTCGCCAATTTCGATTACAAAGTCATGGTTATAAAAGCTGTTGCCCTTCTACATCCCGCGGAAACTTAATCCACTTTTACTTTTTTTTTAATACTTTCCAGGGATGTAAGTAGCCTGTGTTAATCAGGGATAATGTAGCTGAATCAATGAAGAGATTTTTAGAATCAGCACAGTTGCTTCAGAGATTATCCACGACTTATAGAGTCCTCATTATTATACACCGTGAAATTTTAGTGGTTGTTTTCCCGAAACGAGGTGATTTAGTTTCGATTGTACAATCGATTTATAATTACTATTTTGACTAGAGTCAAAAATCCAATTGTGAAAAACGGAAGTCGAAAATGACCGCAAACCAATAGTAACGATTCGTTGGTACCTAACCTATCGTACGATCGTACGCTACTTGTACCAACGAAGCGTTACTATTGGTTTGCGGTCATTTTCGACTTTCGTTTTTCACAACTGGATTTTTGACTCTAGTCAAAATAGTAATTATAAATCGATTGTAGAATCGATACTAAATCACCTCGTTTTGGGAAAACAACCACTAAAATTTCACGGTGTATACAGCAATTATCTAATATATAAAAATCTCGTGTCACTCCTCCGGAACGGCTTGCCCGATTTTTATGAAACTTTTTCTCTGTTTTTGGCTAAATTAAAATAGGTCGTAGGCTATTTTTTTGTATACCTACCGGACGGAGTCGCGGGCAACGGCTAGTAGGAGTATAAAAACACGTTTGGTGAGTCTGCTTTGAAGTTCATTTCTAGAATTTTTCTGGTGTACAGTCCCGGACTTTATTTGGATGAAATGTATATTTTTGTACGATAGTTGAAAGATTTTATTTAAACGGGTTTAAAATTAAATTAGTTACTCGTTTTTGCCCAGGGTGTACCAGAACCAAGATTTCCTCAAGAGGCCTTACGCCTCAGATAAAAGGGAGTTATGGGATGTGTACCTAAGTGACCAATATTAACTTCTAAGAGACATATTTTAGGCGAATCAAGTACCTCAATACAGAAGAAAGACGCGCAGAATTCGATCAAGTCTGTCAATTTTTATAACACACTAGCTATTGCTTCCAACTTCATCTGTCTAGTGGGAAACGTACACGTTTCCAGGAAAAAATATAGCCTATGTTACTCGCTGATAATGTAGGGGAAATAATTTAAAAAATAGGTTAAACAATTTTTAAGTTTATCCATTATGAAATTTATGAACAAACATACACACAATCAATTTTATTTTCTTATAGTACGTATTAGTTTAGGTTAGATGAAACAATGAATCCTTAAAAGAATTACGTTATGCATAAACTAAAAAAAATTTGCATATCAATTGCAATGTATTGTGAAACTGACGGTGCTAAAGCTTGTATAGTTTCGTATGTTATTGCAATTTATTTAGATTAAGTATAAATATTTTTACATCACATACTGCCTTCAATATGTAAATACCTCATTTATAAAATACCTACATAAATAAGCTAAGTGACATTTTTTATTTACTTTTTTCGCGCATTTCAATTTTGTTCCTGTTTGATCTGAATAATACAATCTTATTCAAATTTTAATTATTAACTACTCCATTGTCAATGTGAGTTTTATATGTATACATACCTATAAAATTTCTGAAAATAATAAATAATGTTTTGTCTAACACATTTCAGTAGTTGTGATTTATACTTTATTAATGGTGAATAGGGTATTGGACACCATCAATTTACATCCTTTTTAATCATTGTCAAAACTCTATTCCTGTAAGCTGTGAAATCTCTTATTGTTATTAGCCAACTCATTTGACTAACTATTTTTTTTAATTTTGCAGTCAATTGCAGTGTTTTTTATTGGAATTATTGTTTGATGCATTCACTGCAGAGAACACATATAATGCGTTTTTGTGACTCGCCAAGTGACGCTCATTTGAACGTACATGTGCATTTGTGGCACCTAAAGAAGACTCGAGTCTGACAGCCGGCAGCGAATGCGTTAGTAGTGTCAACTTATTTAGTGTGCGAATGTGAGTTATCCTAAGGGGCCATCCATAAATTACGTCACACATTTAGGGGGAGGGGGGGGGGGTCAAGCTATCTGTGACACTTGAACAAAATAATGGCGATTTTCATAGTAATAAGTGTGACAAGGGGGCGGGGAGGGGTCCAAATTGATCGAAATTGGTGTGACGTAATTTATGGATGGCCCCTAATACACGACGAAAAAATGTTTTTTATGGACTGAAATGTGCCAGTGTTCTATTCAAAAATTTTCACGCTCGTTTGTGATACATTTCAACGTCATCCATTTCATTGCAGATCCTAGACTAAGTATCAAATGGATGCCCGTGACTGTGCCGTGCCTGTAACGTAAGCGTTCGTTCTATTGATAGTCTGTACGTAACTTGTCATAGTAATGTTTAGTGTACAATTATTTTCTCAATTACTTAGTTATAAGTAAAGATTCCATTCGAGTGGATGTTGCATGTTTGCTCCGTTTCCAAATGCCTGGCATACCGCGCGTATTTTCATCAGCAATTAAGTTTTTGAATGCGAACGATTAATGATCATTAAGCTCCAAATGCACAGACAGCGGTGGCATGGCGGTGCGGTGGCGGTGACGGTTGTAATATTCTAACTTGTATGAACGAGTTCGCGGTACGGTACCGCACAACCGTTCGAAGTTAGAATATTACAACCGTCACCGCCACCGCACCGCCACGCCTCCGCTCTCTGTGTGTTTGGAGCTTAATTGATTTGAATTGGCGCCGCCCTTTGGGTCACTTTACTTCTTGGTATGGCTACGTTTCGACATACGTAATTTACAATTTACATTTTATCTCTTAGATATTTTTACTCATTTAATTTTACATTAAGGGCGGTAAAGCTAGATTTACATGTAACCTTCCATTAACCCTTTTTCAGGCCCCGTCTATTTAAATACGCTACAGCAAAATTAATCACTGTGTTGTATTTTTCACCTATGCAGGATTAATTTAAAAGTGTATCACACTTTAATGATATCCAATTAATTTTCTACCGTATTGTAAAGGTAGCAAGGGCGAATCTTTGTGTAGATTTATGTGGTCGCTATATGCACTATGCCTGGAAAAGGGTTAACTGCTCAAAATAAGGACTCATCACAACTAAAATATTGCGTCCATACGAAGAGTTTATAATTGTATAAATTTTTAAGAGAAATTTTAATCATAGTTTTGTGTATCAAGCCTTAAATTTATAAGAGGAGGCAATGCGAATTGTTACTGTCGGACTGACCGCGCGCATGGCGGTGTCGCGCTGTACATACTAGATGGGATTAGGTATAAACAACGTAATGACCTGCAGAGCCTCTCCGTTGAATATCACTTTGAATTTACTGCCATTGAAGTAATTTGTCACAAATTAGTTATTATTGCATTATATAGAACTGGAAATGGTGAACTTGACATTTATTTGGAAAAATTTGAATTATTATTACATAGGTTAACTGATGAAAACAAAAGGTTTCTTATAGTTGGTGATCAGAATGTAGATTATTTATCCACAAATAGTTCGAGACTGCGCGTTGATGACATACTCACTAGTTATGGATGCATGAATACTGTAACTTTCCCTACTCGTGTAACGGCCGACTCTGCGTCATCCATTGACTGTGGCATAGCGAACAACGCTGCTCACGGCGTAACTGTGTCACCGGTGGACACCGTTATAAGCGATCACAACGCGCAGCGATATGAGATTGACTTAACATATGGCAAACTAAATAAAAATAATACTTTTGAAAGACGATTATTTAGTGATTACTCTATTCATTTATTTTACTGTGACATTTGTAATTATAATTTTAATTTTGTTTATGATGATACTATTGACATTAACATGAAATTTGATAAGTTATTTAACATTTTGACATACTATATTAACATTCATTTTCCGATTAAAATGTTAAAGTCTAATTCTGGGAGAAACGCATTGCCATGGATGACAGATGAAATACGTGAATATATTCGCAAACTTAGTGATCTAAATGAAATAAGGCGACAGTATCCTAATAATCCCATAATTTCGGATTGTATTGCACACTACTCCAGTCTCATTAAGACAGCCACGTTACGTGCTCGACAGGCTTACATTGAAACCAGACTGGCTGAGAGTAAAAATCCGACAAGGGAGATGTGGAGGGTCGTAAACGAAGAAGTGGGCACCAAAAGCAAGCCTCAAAACATTAGCCTCAAGGATCCGGTTACAGGTTCAAATGTACCGGAATGCCAAGTTCCTGATGCCTTTAATTTGCATTTTGTTAATTCAGCATCTAAATGTATCGTACAGTCTGATGAGTCTTTATCCAACCAATACCTACAAAATCACCTTTGCAGCTCTGATATACCCACTTTTAGCTTGCCGACCGTCACACGTGATTTATTGGATAAAGTTCTCAAATCTATGATGAAAACTTGTACGACCGTTGATGCATATGATATATCACCAAATATCCTAATAATTATATGGCCAGTCATTGCAGATATCCTAGTTGTACTTATTAATATTATGTTTGCCACTGGGATATATCCTGATGTCCTCAAGAACACCAGAGTGTGTCCCGTTTTCAAGGGAAAAGGGGATAGAGATGACGTGGGCAGTTACAGGCCAATAAGTATCGTACCGACTATATCTAAAATAGTTGAATCAATTGTTTCGTCCCATTTGATGGGCCACCTTGAGTCGAACGACCTCCTGACGGACAAGCAATATGCATACAGGCAGAAAATGTCTACTACTACAGCAGCACATAGAATTTTCGACTGCATTCTGTCAGGTATGGACGAGAAATTCAAGATGGCTGGTATCCTGTGTGACTTGTCAAAAGCATTTGATGTAGTAAACCACAAAATTCTATTACATAAATTATGTCGGTATGGTATTGAAGGCAGTGCTCATCAGTTGTTCGCGTCCTTTTTGTCTGGCCGTAAGCAGGTGGTCAAGATGTCTGAAAACGGCAAAAGGCTTGCGTCAGACATTTGTGACGTCGCAGTAGGAATCCCTCAAGGATCGGCGCTCGGAAATTGCTTGTTTTTGGTCTTCGTGAATGACCTTCCATCATCCATTTCGACTGGTTTATCAGTGCTATTTGCAGATGATACTACAGTAGTTGTGAGTGCCCGCTCGTACGAACAGCTCGCTGAAAAGATACAGGAGGCTTGTCAGCAGTTGAAAAGATGGTTTACGGTCAACGGCCTACTGCTTAACGTTGCTAAATCAAACGTAATGATTTTCTCTGGTTGTAGTGTTGACCTGCCTCCTTGTCTGCTTAGCGGTCCAATGCCATTATGCAGTGATTCTAAGTTCCTCGGTTTCACGATAGACTCGAATCTGAACTGGAAGTGCCATGTTGACAAGCTGTGTGGCAGACTGAGTAGTGCAGTATTTGCGTTGCGAAAACTTAAACCCCTTATCTCAGACGCTGCCTTAAAGCAAGTATACTATGCCCACTTCCACTCCCTGATGTCGTATGGCACAATTTTATGGGGAAACTCAACAGACTCAAACAGAGTTTTGTTGCTGCAGAAGCGTGCCATGCGCATATTAGCTGGAGTTGGGCCTAGACACTCGTGCAGGGAACTTTTTGTAACGCACCGAATTATGACTCACTACTCACTGTACTTGTTTGAAGTGATAATGTTTGTGAGGACCAATTTATCCATGTTTTTACGGGTAAACGTGGCTGGCAAGCAGGTCCGTCGCACAGGACGGTTGTGTACAGTTCCCCGTCGAATGGCGCTTTCGGTGAAGAATCCTCGCGTCATTGGCCCCACGCATTATGAGCGTCTTCCTGCTGAACTGAGAAATGAGCCATCTGACGAAATATTTAGACGCAAACTGAGAAACCTTTTGTTGGATAAACCATTATACTCTGTTAGTGAGTTTGATTGCAGACATTGAATTATAGTTTTTGACATGTATAGGTACTTATTTTATTTTATGGTTTGACTTTGTATTTTACTTTTAATATTTTATTTGACATGTATTTTAATAGGTTGATCCCTGTTAGTGACATTATTATTCTTATTAATGTTTTATTTATTTATTTTTATTTTAACTATGACGATCCTGAGAGGAGAAAAAATTTAATTGTAATTGTTTTATTGTTATTTATTTGTTATTTTATTCAAGTATAACATTTTGTGACATCCATTTGATTCATTAATTTAATTTAATTTGTGTGCTTTTGACGACTTCAATATAAATTCGCGTGACTTGACTTTGTACAATTTATGATGTAATCTTATATTGAAGGAATAAATAATCTAATCTAATCTAATCTAATCTAATCAATGTCCACTATAGTCAATGAGTAACGTTCGTGGCACGCAGGGCTATAAGATGTAGGAACAAGTTGCGGATATTGCACGTTCCCTTTCAATTACGGGCCTTATGAATGGGCAGGCGTTAGGCCTATAAGTGCAAGGGAGTACGCAATACCCGACCCGACCTCACTCGTAAAGCTCCAAACGCACAGACAGCGGAGGCGTGGCGGTGACGGTTGTAATATTCTAACTTGTATGAACGGTTGTGCGGTACCGTACCGCGAACTTGTTCATACAATCTAGAATATTACAACCGTCACCGCCACGCCTCCGCTGTCTGTGCGTTTCGAGCTTTATAACCTCGCGTGCCATGAACTTTCTCTTGAGCTATATTTTTTATTCGTCTAGCATTTATTCGTAAGCTGTGGTCGGAGTGGCAAGCATTAATAGTCCAGTGGTTAAAACGTAAAATGCTGTACCGCATAACTTGATACTAATAACGCCATTTTGAAAGCAGCATAATTTTTATAATGCTGACTATAGTTGTATGTTTTACTATGACTGAGCAGCCAGGCCTTACGAAATTCGATTTTAGAACTTCGTATCCTGTCGTCCCGTCCACGTTAATTAAACAGAAGAATGAAAGGGACGGAATGATACAGTAAAATTACATAAAGTTTACCACTGACAGATGGTTTGCCTTCATTTCATATTCAACTTTAACAACATACAAGTAAAGCCAATTTTAGAATACTGTTACCCACGTTTGCAGATTTTGTAATAGCTACTTTATTTGTATTGTGTTAAAGTTGGAAATGAAATGAAGGCAAGCCATCTGTCAGTGGTAAACTAAAAGTAAACGTATTGTAAGAACTTTGAATTTCGTAGTAGCCCCCCAGGCTCATATATTTTGTGCGTAAGTAAATAAAAATTATATGGACAGTTAAATAGTCCCGACGTGCCTTCTGTTACCGTACGCATGCCAATGTAGTTATACTCTGCATATAGGGTAATTTGACCATTTTAATGAACGTTTTACAATAAATATTTTATTTTAAACGCTATTTTATTTGTTCTTTGATAGGTGAATAATGTTCGTGGCAACGCTTGCTCCCGCTGCCCTTTATTGGCCCCCTGTTCCGCTTTCACGTAAATCTTCATGAAGGGAGTCTTTGTATGAAGGCACAGTCATGTCCTCATGTCTATCATGCACGTTTGTTGGGGAAATGCAAAGTAATAAGTTGTAATGCAACGATATGATTGATCGTATTGACTTGAAATTTTCTATGGATACACTTAGCAAAAAAGTTTGTACAAATAATGCTCTTTTTACAAAAGCTGTGTAATGTTATTAAGTAAAACAAAAACTAACGTATATAAATATGTATTTACTATCAAGATATATACACGCTGTAGATCCGTACCAGGTGGTCTGCGCCTGCGCTGGCCAGCAGCATCTCTCTGTCCTCGTCTTTCGGCTTGAAGCTTAACTTACGAACGGTCATATGATGCGCGGCACTGCAATCACAATAATTGCTAAATTATTACCTATATCTATTACTAATTAATTAGCTTTTGTCCGCACCTTCATCCGCGCAAATAGTAGATTGTACAACATAAGCATAAAACGAGTCATATCACCCGAGACGTTCATTGTAGCCACGGCGGCCGGCACGGCGAGGGTGGATAGACACGTTCAGGGAAAATGGATTTGATGCTCGAGTCGAGTTTTACACTCTGCGTTTCACTTCGATTGCAAGAAAACAGCAACATTGAAAATAAATGTTAATTTACAAGCTTTTATTTTTCATGTATCCCCGAGTTGGAAAACAGTGTTGAATGTTCGTACTGCGTCAACGGTGAGTGTGGGCGAACCTTTACAAAGTGATGTGGTTAGTGTTGTGTGCTACCCTACATTTGACAATGACAATAAAAGTGATGATGGAAACGGGGGTAGTTGTGTGTCGCTGTCAGTTGCGTCGAGTAGCCGCGCGACCAGGGCGTTAGCACGCAGTGCACGTTTGGCAGCCGCCGTGACGTGCGACTCCGAGAGGAAGGGCTACGGATTAGCCCGAAACATGTCGAGTTAAACTCGTTTTAAGACGTGAGTGATCCGTTTATTTTCACTATGAGTGAGTCTCACGGTAGTTTCATGTTTAAAATGCATAGCAATTTCTATAATAGTGAAAGTAGTTTTACCTACCTAGTTTTATTAATTTCGTAATATAAAATACCGGTTATAAAATAAACGAGAAACTTATATTTTATAAATTTCTATTTGTTCGTGGCTGTTTGCGCCTGGTTGCTTTGGTCTTAGACGAAGATTTTACTTTATGCACTAGAGCACAAAAAGTAATTTTATGAAGCTCTCGTCCAGCATAAATACGAACTTTACGAGCATGAGAAGTGATAAAACTAATTAAAATTGATCTCTCTCCTTATCTACAAAACTATTGCACTAAGTAGACATTATCTCAATACAGTCTTGGTACATTTTTTACAGATACATGATGATTACATTCACACATGATGTGTCCCATTGTTCCAACCTTTTCGCCATATTCTGCAATCTTTCTTATCCATTTTAGTAATTCTATTACACAAGCCCGCTATCTACCTGTAATCCAACTCCTTAAGGAGCGTCCATTGTTGAACATCAAACGAGTAGAAGCCGATCTTTCCCGAGTCCAACCCGACCGCGACCACATTGGGGCTCAGTGGTGCGAAGGCAAGCGCCGTTACTGAATCCTTCGGGAGCTCCAGCGGCGTCCCTAGGAGGGCGTAGTCGCCGAGAGACGTGGAGGAAGGCTCGGCTTTAGACCATACGCAGACCTGGAATAAATGTTTATTTATATTTATGTACGCAGTGTAGGTAGGCCTCCAAGAAGATGGAGTGACGACCTGGTTAAGGTTGCATAAACGCGTTGGATGCGGATAGCGCAGGACCGATCTGTTTGGCGAGCCTTGGGAGGCCTATGTTCAGCAGTGGGCGTCTTTCGGCTAAAATTATGATGATGATGATGATGATGATGATTTATTTATGTCATGCGCGAAATTACATTTTAATTCTACCATGAGCTTTACGGCGAAGGAATAGAAAGTGAGGAAACCTCTACACATCCGAGAAGGAATCCGATTGAAGGTGTGTGAAGTTCCCAATCCGCAGTGGACCCGCGTGGGAATTAAGCCCTCTCATTCTGTAGTGTAGGTTTTGTGGGACGTAGGCTGGCTGTCAGATGATGAATGCAGTTTGGGATCTTATTGTTGATTTAACTCACCTTGCCTTCCCTAGAGCCGGTCCCAAACACACTAGAATCACTTGCCCACGCGCAGCACCAAATAATCCTCGTGTGAACCCCATTAGTCTTGTCCGTGTTCGCAGCCAGTTGGAACTGGTTTCCACTGGTTCTGGTGTGGAGGTACCAGGTGCGGTCTCGCGACACAGAGAGGAGGTGCCGGCTGTCCGGGCTGAAGGCGAGCTGGGTGATAGTCAGCTGGTGGCAAGGTAGCTTCTGGATCTGGTGCCAGGTCGATGTTTCCCTGGAAATTTTTCGAATTGTGATAAAATATTTTTTCGCTTCTCATACTCGTAAAGTTCGTTTTTATGCTGGTGAGCTGCATAAAATTTGTTTCTATGCTCTAGTGCATAACAATTAGTTTTTATGCTCTAGTGCATGAAGTAAAATATTCGTCGAAAACCAAATCAATCTGTCGCAAACAGTCACAAATAACAGAAATTTATAAAATATAAAGGCGTGTGCGTGTCACCCACCTTTTATAATTAATGAAACTGTAAGGCCAACACAAACCGGAAGAGCGGGGCGCCGACGAAACGTACCCAGCACTATAACACTGAATCAAATATACAATATACGGTGACACACACCGGCAGAGCGGCACACTGTATTTGATTCAGTGTTATTGACCGCGCTGGGCACGCTCCGTCGGCGCCCCGCGCTCCCGGTTTGTTGTGGCCTTAAGATGGCACACCATGTACACGCATGTAGTGCGCCATGTTTTTTTCAGTTTCATTTATTACAACTCCTAGTGCCTTAACTCTGTGATAACCAGTGATCGGTTATTTGGATTCTCCCTCGCGGGATATCAAGTAGAAAAGTTAATATAGATACGACAGTTTCCCGCGATACCGAACAAACCGTACAAAAATAAAACAATTTAAATTATCTCTAAGGAATTTTTTACTCTTACATGGCAACCAGTTGAGACAAAAACATGTATTCTTTTCCTAAAAAAAAATATACTAAAACCTCCACAAAGTTAATAGCTTATATATCTTTCATGATGGAAAAAATACTTCAAAATCTTGACATTGACATTTCATTATTTTCTCTGGATTTCAGTACTAATTATTTGCTTCTAAGGATTGCATAAATAAATAGGTATTAGCTGTATAATTTATACTATAATATTTATACTATAATATAAGTGCAAATACATAGATCTTATAGCTCAAAGGCGATCCAATAAATAAGTATCCACGTTAAGTTCGCACACTATGATTTATGGTTCAATTTTCATTTCATTTAGACAAAAGAACGGAGAGTAAGTACTCGTCTATCAGCTACTTAGATGTTTTAAAGTGTAATAAAATAAACACATTGTACATTGTACTTAGCCCGGATTCCCGAGGAATATCCATACTAACATAATGATTGAGGTCGTTCACCCCATGTCGAATCCAAAAAACCGATCACTGGTGATAACTTACCACAGAAGGATCGCGGCGTGTTCCCTCGTCGTGGCCTTGCAGGCCGAGGCGAGGAGCGAGCCGTCCGCCGCCGCCGCCAGGGCGAATACTTCATACCCGTGCCCGTAGAGTTTCTGCTGCTCCGGCCATAGCGTATGCTGCATCAGCGTCTCTTCTGTCGGAGGCTCTGGAATAGAGTAATAGTATTTATTTTACTAGCAGTACGGCTGCTCACCGAATCTAAGATTATTTAAAAGCGAAAAAGTTTTTCGGGTGCGCCGGCGGGATTCGAACCCACGTCTCCCGGGTATGCGCCCCAACGGGTGTTCTACCACACGCCACTGTTGGCGTATGTAAGCGATTAAGAATTTCGGGGGAGTCGGTTGGATGCGACGTGGTTCAATTGGTAGAACACCCGTTGGGGCGCATACCCGGGAGACGTGGATTCGAATCCCGCCGGCGCACCCGAAAAACTTTTTCGCTTTTAAATAATCATAGAGTAATAGCTCATACAATACATTTTCTTTTAGTTTACCACTGACAGATTGCTTGCCTTCATTTAATTTCCAACTTTAACACCATACAAATGAAGTAGTTATTACAAAATCTGCAAACGTGGGTAACTTATTCTAAAATTGGCTTTATTTGTAGGTCGTTAAAGTTGAATATGAAATGAAGGCAAACCATCTGTCAGTGGTAAACTTTATGTAATTTTACTGTACCATGGACAACTAAATAAAAAGCCTACTTCATGCCGCAGGAATTCGCAAAAATCCTTTCTTTGTGCACATCTATTTATCCCCAAGGATTCTACCAATCAAGTCTAGCTGCAGTGGTTGCTATGCGTTGACTGACAGCCAGAAGGGAGAGGGGGTGGGGAGGGTTTTTAAAGGGGGGATGAAAATTTCATTGATTTTGCCGTAGGATGCACTGTTTTCAAGATAATTGACAAAACACCGGTTCTCGTCCGATCACGCGGTCAGTACTTGGATGGGTGACCGCCTGGTTTCATTTTTGTTTTTTGAATGTTTTATTATGACGTTGTCACCTTAAACTATCGTCCGTAAACCGAATTTATAGACAACCGGTTTTTTTTCTTAACGCGCTTTATTTAGGTACCTGTCAAGTTGACAGGCACGAAGTATCCGTCGTTGTCGTCATCGTCGGCAAACACAGCTTTGTTGGACAGCCCCAGCGACGGCACCGACGCGCCTTCCGCTCCTTTAACGTAAGAGAAAAATATTACGTGATTCCGACTAACTTCGATAAGCCAAAGGCAGGAGACACAGGAAAGCCTCAAGTTTCATCTTACATACAGGCTAAAACCAAAAAGTCGTTTCTGGTAAATCTTTTTTTTTTTTCTATTTTTTTTTTCGAGGCTTTAGTGCACTATGCCAGCCTCATTGGGAGACTCAATGTTCTGGTAAATCGCATACGTTTTTATAACAAAACTAGCTGTTGCCCGCGACTCCGTCTGCGAAGAACAGGGGTGTAAAAAAAAATAGCCTATGACCTAAATAAAAAAAAAAACGAAAGAAACAAATAAAATTTACGATCAACTCCCGATCTCTATCACGCGGGAAATTCCAAAATTCCTCTTTACTGCACTTCTAAATATGATTCTAAAGAAATAGTTGCCGATATCCATTTCCCGTGACTGATGAAAACAAAATTGACACGTAATCGTTAGTTTTTATGGCCGTCTGTTTTTTTGATTGTGTATGTTATTTATAGATAAATGAAACTTATTATCAGTAACCCTTTCGATCTGCATCATAAAATACGGCATTTTATTTTTGTCGCATTTGACCGGGTTCGAGTCCCGACTAAGACAAGCGATTTTTCATAAATACATAAATGCAGTATTTTTGTTTCAAAAAATAAAGGAAAGTTTCCTTTCCATAGAATGTGATATCTATACTAATATTATAAATGTGAAAGTGTGTTTGTTTGACCTTCTTTCACGTTGAAACTGAGTGTGAAATTTTGTATGGACATAGTTGAAGGTCTGGAGAGTGACATAGGCCACTTTTTACCACGGGTAACTATCTCATTCCCACGGGAAAACACGTTTTAATCTACTTCAGCGGGGCCGAAGATGCGGGCATCAGCTAGTTTCCTATATCTAAAATAGTTACACTCCATGTGGCGTTCGTTTTTTCCACCCTGTATATAATTATTTGTATCGATTCAAGTTCTACTCGCACCCCATACATTATCCACCGCCTTCCTTACTGATCTAGCCACGAGAGAGCAGGTGAATGATTACACACACAGCTACACTCCATTGAATTTCTTCGCGGGCGTCATCGCAGGTTCCTCACGATGTTTTCCTTCAACGTAAAGGTCAAGCATGCTTATCTGATTTAAATAAAATAGATTAAAATACCGGTAAACTGGGGTTACTTTAGGAAATTTTGGGGCTACTTTGATAGATTTAGAATGGTTATAAAAACGCAAATACAAATATTCATAGCTCGATTGAGCAAATGACGTCAAAAGTTAGGTGATTTACCAAGGTGGTTATTTCACTGCCACAGATGGTCTAAAACAAATAAGGACACGGCGTAAAAAACTGTTCTCTAAAGTATCAGTTTACGGTATTTTATACGGTGAATAAATGTCAGCATCCCGCTGTCATTACATAAAATGTTGATGTGTGCGTGACCTCAACTCTCGCGGCGATACCCCACCTTCGCTCCGGCCAGGCAGCGGCGCACCGACGATGTCGGCGTAGTTGGCGGCGAAGTTGGCGGGCGCGGCGAACACGCGCACGACCTTCTCCTCGGCGGCGGACGCCAGCGCCCGCGCCGTCAGCGGCGCCACCGCCGCCAGGTCGTAGCCGTGCACTTGCGGGCGGGCCAGCTCGTGCCATTCCGTGCTACCTGAATATACCACATTATTGGTTAAGTTGTTGCTAGCTGTTGTCCGTGTTGTCTGCGAAGAATGGGGATGTTGACACCGCCAATCAACTGACGTTCTTTTTATGAGCTGTCAAAACACAATCTCCCATAGAGTTTGAATGACAATAGCGACATGTGACGACATTGTTCGCAATGCTCAATCAACTAACTATTTATTTGTTTTAAAGCAACAAAAAATCTAATTTTGCATTTAATTGAAAATTAATCTGACTTTCAGGGCTAAAATAAAGCGTTTTTTTACTGGAGTCGTGTCTTCAAATTCCTTTTTAATGGTGTCAACATCCCTATTCGTTTATCGCTATCCAGCGGAAACTCCTATGCAATTTTGCGGGATAATAATATCTTACGTCCTTTCTGTCTGTACAGAGCAGTGAAGACCAGTATGTACAAGAGAGCAGCGAACGCCAGGATGTACAATCTTAGTAATAGCGCTCGGGTAATTTTCGGGGGGTGCGGAGTGCGGGGAGGGGGGGGGGGGGTTTGAGAGGGAGTGCGGGAGAGGGGTGCGGAGGTATTGATTTTGCCGTAGGATGCACCGTAGGATCACCGAGGTTAAGCAACGTCGGGCGCGGTCAGTACTTGGATGGGTGACCGGGTTTCATTTTTGTTTTTAGAATGTTTGAATGTATTGTTATGTCACGTTAAACAACCGTCCGTAAACCGACTTTAAAAACAACCGGTTTTTCGGGAGTCAAATTATCCCTTTATCAAATTTAATTTAGATTGGTTCAGCGGTTTGAAAAATTAGCCATAAAACCCATAAAATATCGTTTGTTGCAGGTGCTAAGAAAACTATTGATGATAGAACAAAAAAAGTTCTACAATATTAAAGAACGAATCAGTATCTATCTATAAAAACTTCACGATACCATCATGTCCAACTATTGTAGTTAGGTATATCACTATAACTACTTTTATATTTTAAATTGTTATAGAAATATCGACCAAAATCGGACCATATTAGATTTAAAATAAGTTTGTCTCATGTACGTGAATATGTATATTCTTATGAGATAATAAAGATCTTTGAACCTATTGTATGACTGATTTTCAAGGCCACGATAGTATCACGATACTATCGATAGACTGTCGCTATCGCAACAACACTGACCCGTAGTACCTAGTATTACGTAAGTACTAGCTTTTGCCCGCGACTCCGTCCGCGTGGAATTAGTAATTAGGGCAGCTTATTTTTTTTATCCAATTTGCTTTTTCATCAATTATGGCTCTCCTTAGGCTGCGTTTCCACCAGAGATGTGCGAGGATGCGTTGCGAGGGATGTGTCTGTCATGAACCAATAAAAAACACTTCATTCACTTAGGACCTTTTAAATGAAGTGTTCCTATTGGTTCATGACAGACACATCCCTCGCAACGCATCCTCGCACAGCTCCGGTGGATACGCAGCCTTAGTTCCTCGATATAAACAAAAAATAACCGCCCCCGCACACCTGCGTTCACATTCACCACCGTACTCCCAAGTCAAGCGTGCCTATGGAAGTTTTACTTCAAAAACCCCCGATTTTGAAACATTCTTCCGCTCCGCTCCGCTCCTATTGTGTTAGCGTGATGATATATAGCATTTATCCTCGATAAATGGGCTATCTAACACTGAAAGAATTTTTTTTAAATCGGAGCAGTAGTTCCCGAGATCAGCGCGTTCAAACAAACAAACAAACAAACTCTTCAGCTTTATAATATTTTAAGTAGGCATCTGTGCATACCATCAGGTCTGTGCCACGGCGCGTGCAGCCTCGTGGTCTGGTCCGCAGCCACGCTGACGAGGTGCGCGGCGCCCGGCGCCCACGCGGCGTCCTCCACGCGCCCGAAGTGTCCGCCGACCACTACTCGCGGCGCCCACTGTTGGCTCTCCTGAAAACATTACAGTAAAATTACATAAACTTTACCACTGACAGATGGGTTGCCTTCATTTAATTTCCAACTTTAACACCATACAAACAAAGTAGCTATTACAAAATCTGCAAACGTGGGTAACAGTATTCTAAAATTGGCTTTATTTGTAGGTCGTTAAAGTTGAATATGAAATGAAGGCAAACCATCTGTCAGTGGTAAACTTTATGTAATTTTACTGTATCTCGATTTAAGAGCATTTCTCTAAAACTTTGTAGGGTTGACCATGTAATTCCTTTACCGCCCTAAAGTTCAATGTCTGTTGTATGGCTTAATATATCAAAGGCTATTTTTACTAACAAATGGATGTGACAATCAGGCTTGTTGTTTTTATTATGATGTAGGAACTGTCATAAATAATGGTAAAGCACTTACTTAGGGCCACTTGCACAGATCAGGGTTAAAAAATTAAATCGGTAACCCTGGGTTAAGAATGACAGTTCCATACATTTTGACACTTGTTAACCCTGGGTTAGCAGTTAACTCGGAGTTAAGTAGCTAACCCAGGTCCGCGCAAGCCGGCCTTAGTCCCCGCCAGATCCCTCAGTAGGGCCAGCGGGCAGGGGACGGGGATCCCTTGTCTGCATTGCACGGTCCTACACGTCTGGGGGAGGGGTCGAAACGTTGCGATCCCTCCCTCCTTGGCGCGGGTAGTCCTGGCGTAAGCTAAATAACCTATTTTCATTAGAATAACTTCCATGTTTTTTTTTGCCTATTTATTTCAAAATAAAATTACTTTTAAAATTATTATAAACGTAATAATATAAACTAATTATTATAATTTACTAACAAATAATGGATACAAATTATCTGAATAAATAAATTTATTATTATTATAAACGCAATTTGGAATTGAAGTAAAACGATGAAAATTGAAAACCCACTGAATTTATACGTTTTTTTAGTATGTCCCGCTTTCGACGAAAGAATCCCGCTTTTTTTGACCCAAAAGGCTTGAGAAAAAAAAACTGGCAACGCTGCTCACCTTATCTACCTCCCAAATATGGAACGAGCCGTTGTACCCGTGGCCTAGTATCGCCCCCCCTCCTGGCCCGAACCGGCTGCCGTAGAAGCCGAGCCCGCTGCCCCCCACCTCCCCGACCCGCACGCGCTCCGTCCACGCGCCCTGAGCCGGCGCCTCGGGCTCCCACACGATCAGGGTCTTGTCGAGAGAGGACGAGAGGAGGCGGTACACGGGCTTTTTGGTGCCATCTGTGTGATAGAACATAGTAAAATGTTAGATTTGACTGCTCTAATAAAATAAATGGAATACTTATTTTGCTCCTCCAAAGCAGTGTTGATGAATATGAGCTAAATCAATGAAACAAAATAACAGCGCCATGTAGCTTGAGTGGGAGTATACTACAATTTTTTTTATTTTTTTTGGGCTGAATGACTGTGCAAAACGATCGACAGCCCGCCTGACTCAGCAAGGCGTCCCCATACATACATACTACAATTTTATTAATAATAGACATTAAAAGAAAAAAAGAAAGATAAAATTTATTCATGAAAATAAAAAAAAATTTTTTGACAGCTCTTTTCAATAAATATTTGTAAAAGTATGCCTATGAAAAAAATCATATAGAGTACAAATAGTAGTAGCTACTATCATATGAAAAATCAATTGATTATTATCAAACAATAAAAAAAGTACAATCTATCTGTACAGTCGGTTCCCTAACATAAGTATCCACTTTTCCATACTAACTGCATAGAAAGTGAATACTTAAGTTAGGGAACCGACCCTACACTTTACAAACCTGCATCAACAGCATACGGATGCCACTGTACTCCATAGACCCATCCTTCATGTCCTGCCAGTACTGCATCAAGCTTGACCGCCCAATCCTGTCCATAGGCCGGGAACATCCTCTCCTCCACCTTAATCCCAGCTGTGGGTTGCTCCAAGTAAGCCTGGATGCGCCAGAGACGGATGTACGTGTCTTGGGATGCTGATGCGAGCATTATTGTTGTGGCATCTGAAAGGTGGTTTAATGTTATGCTATACTTTATTATTTCAGCACATATATACATAGCATTCTATGGGTGAAGGATTTTTACATTAGATTAGATTTGTAGTAGATTTTAAAGTGGTTTTGAATTTTTCCATTATAAACAAACAAATCCATTTATCCATTGTCTAGTGCCCATAGTACAAGCTTTGCTTAGTTTGGGACTAGGTCACGTATAGGGTTTGCAATATTCGTCCGTTTTCAGAATTCGGATAATATGAATACTTCCGTTTATTAAATTCGAATTATTCGGATTTTTTGAATAATTTGGATATTTTAGAAAATTAAACAAAATAATGATTCCAAGGCGTGCAATTGTAAATGGTTGTGTACGAAATGCTTAAAAATAAGGTATAAAACTATAAAAACTAATCAAAATTATAAAATTAGCATTAAAAACATCTTTTTCCAAATAGGAGATAGTCATAAAATTATGCTTCAATACAAAATAGGAAAACACAATAGAATAAATCGTAAATATCGTAATTTAAACGTTAAATAATAATCAACAAATGTAGAATTATAGGATACTTAGGTATTTAAAAAAGTAATGGAAAAATTGGTTCCGGAATCGTAAACCTACCTACTATTGGTTCCTTTCTATTTAATTTATTATTTAATTTGGAACAATCTATCTAATGTAACGTCTTTTATTTTGCGTTAGGTACCTGCCCCACCTGCCTGGTAGTGTGTATGCCCTGAGTAAACTTAAAGCATCTAAAGAGTCCTGCTTCATTCTTGATCTTAAATGGTTACAAGAAACACCCTTTCTTCTTTGACGCTCATAGGCGGTATGGTTAATAATAATAATGAGTTGTATGCACGTTCCAAATTGTGAGTTAGTTTACTACCGCTGTCAAACAAGACCAACAACGTTTCAACGTTGATCTGAGTCTCTATGTCCAAATCTCGTGATGATTCTTGAGAATCTTTAGTACCAGCAGATAAACCATTTCTGATCTCATCTTGCAGTTGTTCCTTCATTGATATGGTACTACTAGGTACTACTAATCCCGTCAAGTCAAATCGATTATCGTACCTAAATGTCGCGAATGGACAGGTTCATCAACATGAACCTGCTCAATAGGAGTGTTTAATTTTATAATAATCTCTCTAATACTATCGTTCGTCGGGTTCACGAACGGATATTCAGACAAACCCTCCCTGTAGAAATTAGTGGGATTATGTAAACATTTAAGTGTGCCACTTCTGGTAATCTTCGCTGTGCAATTCTTTCCTTGAGTGCATCTACTAGGTATACCATCCACATAACCATCCGGATCTTCCCGGGCCCAGGGTACACGTAAAGTGTTTCCACTTCGTTAAAAAAAAGGTATACTACTATACATTTCAAACTAAATACAAACTGAAATATAGATGCACAGAAAAAACCCCAGAAAAAAGACCAATGCTGGGAATCGAACCCAGGTCCTCAGCGTTCCGTGCTGCGTGCTTACCCCTACACCATCACTGGTCTAGAAGTTAGCGACGAATCTTTCCCATACATCGTACACTTCAGTCTGTTATAATCACATTAGGCAGTGATAAAGCGCATCTATGTTAATGCCCTCTACCCATTCCCAGCATTGGTCTTTTTTCTGGGGTTTTTTCTGTGCATCTATATTTCAGTTTGTATTTAGTTTGAAATATATGGTTTCACGGGATGACCGTAAAAGTAATAAAAAAATGAAGTTGAAGAAAATAAAAAAATAAATAGAAAAAGATACTTCATACTTAACTTATACTACTATACGTCATGCATACTTACTGTATAGGTAATTTAGATCAAATAATTACTGAATTTATTTTAAAAGCTTAGCATAAATGCAACAATTGATATGAATAATAATTTAACCCTAGGGTTTTGTTCAATATCAATGATTTCCGTCTTATTTTTGTACTATTCAAAATATTTGTATTATCCGAATAATGAATGCTGTCAAATTCGGATTTCATATGTAGCGGATATTCGGATAATTTGAATATTCGAATATTCGGATTGCCAACCCTAGTCACGTAGTATCAATCGTACCACAATTTATTTGTTTATTTAAACACATAATCAAACCTTTTCTCATCATATTTTGTTTGACAGTACATTGTCCATAGATTCTGCAGAGTTATAAGAATAATAAAATACCTACCAACGTCCAACACATCCAGCCCTCTAACCCAGTCCTCATGCCCCACCAGTGTGTGTACTCTGTGGAACTCGTCTCCGGCAAACACGTGTATCTTGTGATCGTCCAGGGCACAGAATAGCACTGTCTTGCTGCTCGGCAGCAGGTGAGCATGCAGAGTGAGACAGAGTCCAGAGTTGAGAGAGATAGTCTGCTTTAGGTTTTTTGTACCTGTAGTGCAGAGAAACAATAAATTAATAAGGATTTTTTGTTAAATAAATCAAAAGTAAAGGAAGCCCTATGAGGAGCGTCTTTCGGAGCTCAATCTGTCAACATTGGAAGAACGTAGGAAACATACAAAATTCTGCACGGGCATTACAATGTCCATAACATCAAGGATATATTTAAGATGAGTGGGAACACACGTTTGAGAGGGCATTCTATGAAACTGACCAAGCAACTAACTGTAAGCAACCCTAGAAAACACTTCTTACCCAACCGTGCTGTGTGCTTATGGAATGAACTACCCGAACATGTGATAAGTGCGCCTACAGTAAACTGTTTTAAAAAATAGACTGGACATTTATAGAAAGAGATTTAAAACACAAGTGTAGTGATATGCACGCATCAGCTCTATGAGCTGCTAGTGTATTATTTTAAATAATAATAATAATAATAATGTGACCAGATTAAAGACATTGGGAAAAAATATTTGGAACATTTGAATATGTATAATGGTGGTACAAATATGATTCTAAGTAAGCCATTGTCAGATGATGCAATACTGATGTACAAATTCATTAGACATGCTTTTGTATACGGAGACTCCATCTCTGTGCAAGGCAGCATTTAGTGTGTTGTAGTTTACTGTGGCTTCCCACGAGGCTGACATAAATAAATAAATAAATAAATAAATAAATATAAATAAATATCACGGGACAATTCACACCAATTGACCTAGTCCCAAAGTAAGCTAAGTAAAGCTTGTGTTATGGGTATTAGGCAACGGATAAACATACTTATATAGATAGATACATACTTAAATACATATTAAACACCCAAGACCCGAGAACAGACATGACATAGTCACATTAAGTGTAATCAAGCCTCGTTAAAATATTAGGTTTAAAAAAAAGTAAAGAATTGTTTTGACATACTGGTCTGCTTCATAATTTGTTGATAAGTTTCTGATTTTTACTTGACGGATTTTTCTGATACCATCTGTATTTATTCAGGCAAGACAATACAGAAGCTATTACAGCATTTATTAAAAATCAAATTATAGACACATACAAAATATAAATTAACCTCTTGTATGGAGCCGGAATGCGGAACCGCATCAGATTTAAGGCTATCTTTTTGTATTTTTTTTGTAATCTGTAACATTGGTATTATTTGAAACAAACAAGACTAGGACACAGGTTTTTTTTTTACTTTTGGCATACATGAGAGGTTAACTTTAAGGTTTTTAATTATTTATATACAACTATCCTAAATTAGACGTAGGTAGGTATATTATGAAAAAGATAACTAAATTTTAAATTTTACTTTGTTTTATATTGTTACTTTGGTAAACTTATAAAAATCATAAGCTTTGTATATCACATTGGTGTACATTAAAAGAATTATTTCCTAATCAGAATAAATGTTCATGCTTACCATCTTTTCTTTCCCAAATTCTAACAGTTGAATCTATGGATCCAGTGAACACAAGTAAATTGTTTTCTTCGTTATAAAGTCCGTGTACACAGGTCACACCATCTGTGTGTCCACTCAATGTGCTTGTTACCTTCCAAACACTATCCACTAAGGTCCAAATTGCAGCAGTTTTGTCCGCAGAGCAAGAAACTAGCTCTGTGCAGGTGCCATCATGTTTACGGAGCCATTTCACCGAGTTCACTTTGGACTTGTGATGGCAGAGTACTCTGATAGGGTTGCCGCCTTTCACATTCTGAAAAAAAAGCAACAGTCCAATATTATTCTGATTTGATACCAGATATCATCATCATCATCATTATCCCAGCTTATATATGTCCTACTGCAGGGAACAGGCCTCCTCCTACAATCAGAGGGTTTGGGTCGTAGTTCACATAGTTTAGACCTAATGCGGATTGGGATACGAAATATATTTATTACACACTGAAAATGTAAAATAAAATGAAAAATATTTTGAAGTAGTAAAATATGATATCACGATATGGAGCTAAAAATAGATATATATTTACATATAGTTGATATGTTCCTCAAAATATTTATTAAATATACCGTATCGTAAATAACAACAGCATTTGTCGCTCCATAACAAATAATCCCTTCCTCGTTCCAGTCAACTATTTCTGGTATACGGTTACACGCAACCGAAGTGTAGATCTCACTAACGCTCACTTTCATCTTTTCATTAGATTTTATCCTCATTGAAAAATATTAAACCTTATGTTGCAACAAAAACATTGTTTTCTTGCATTTGGAGGTTACTTTGTCATATGGCTGTCAGGTCAGTTCCCTGTCATCTGCCAAAACAGAAAAACTTACCAGTAAAAATAATGATAAAGGCCACCACAAACTGGGAGCACGGGGTACCGACAGAGCGCGCCCAGCGCGGTCAATAACACTGAATCAAATACGGTGTACCGCACTGCCGGTGTGAATTACCGTAGAAATGATTCAGTGTTATAGAGCGCCCTGGGCATGCTCCGTCGACGCCCCGCGTTCCCGGTTTGTGGTGGCTTTTAGAAATCAAGTTTGTCCACTATTTGAGTCAAAACTAAAAACGCAGTATAAGTTGATTTTTGGCAAAAGGAACAATCGCATAATTAATGGCGCGAACTCAAATGTCAACGACAGGTCAAGCACCTGTTGAGTGAGGCTTGTTTTTATTAATTATTATAGATTTTGCTGTAGAATTTTATTGTTTTGTCTCTAGTGTAGTGCAAATAATGTCCTATTTATTAAAATATTATTATTAATTGAACTTAATTTTACTGAAGAAATCTGACATCGATCCTTCACCATGCCGGACATAATGATATCGGGTATTCCTGTAAGCTTTCCCTTTGAACCATATGATGTTCAGAAAGTCTACATGGAACGTGTCATTCAAAGCTTACAAAACAATACAAACGCGCTATTGGAGTCGCCAACCGGGACTGGAAAAACGTTGAGTTTGCTGTGCTCCTCATTAGCATGGTTACTAGTGAAAAAGGCACAGTTGCAGATGAACGCACAAGTTGGGAATTTTTCTGAGCACAGCGAAAAAGCTGGTTCATTGCGAGATTCCTTAAAGCAAGGCGCAGGAAAGACTAAAGATAACATGACCTGGGGTATGCCAAAAATTATTTACTCATCCCGTACACACTCCCAACTAACTCAAGCGATGCAAGAGTTGAAAAGATCCAGTTACCGACATGTGAAAGCAGCAGTACTAGGTTCCAGAGATCAGATGTGTATACACCCGGAAGTATCCAAAGAAACAAACAACATGAACAAAGTCCACATGTGCCAGTTAAAAGTTAAGTCAAGGACTTGCCATTTCTACAATAATGTGGAGTCAAAGAAAGATGATAGGGCCGTTAAAGGTGATGAAATATTGGATATAGAAGATTTGGTTACTGTCGGCAAAAAAATAAAAGCATGCCCTTACTATCTTGCAAAAGAGTTGAAGCAAGAAGCTGATATCATATTTATGCCATATAATTATTTATTAGATCCAAAATCAAGGAAAGCCAATGGAGTAGAACTTACAAACAATATAGTAATTTTAGATGAAGCTCATAATGTGGAGAAAATGTGTGAAGAATCTGCATCACTGCAAATAAAATCCACTGATATTGCTCTTTGCATAGAAGAGATAACATACATAATGAAATCATTTGGTGAGGGTGGTGATGATCAACTGGATGCTACTTTAGATAGCAATCAACCAAAAGATTTTACCTGTGATGACTTGTGTGTTTTGAAAGAAATAATGCTTGCTTTTGAAAAAGCAATAGATGATATTACAGTGGGTAGTGAAGGTTCAACTTATCCTGGAGGGTTTATATTTGAACTCCTATCAATGGCTGAAATAAAAGACCATAACCAAATGTCAGTAATTACTCTGATTGATAATCTCATACAGTATTTGTCAACAGCAAGTGCCTCTCCATTCCAAAGAAAAGGTGTAGGACTTCAAAAGATAGTTGATCTTTTGAATGTGGTTTTCAGTGGCACTACTCATGCACACAAGGAGAGGGTAAAATTTTGTTACAAAGTCCATATCCAAGTTGAAGATAAAAAGAACAACAAAAAAACAGACAGTTGGGGAGCTCTCAAGACAGCAAACAGCAAATCATCTGAAAGAGTCCTAAGTTATTGGTGTTTCAGTCCCGGGTTTGGTATGAAACAGCTGTTGGAACAAAATGTTAGAAGCATAATTTTAACTAGTGGGACTCTAGCTCCACTCAAACCTTTGATTTCTGAACTTGGGATCCCTATTGGAACACAATTAGAAAACCCTCACATTGTCAAAGCTAACCAAATTTGTGTCAAGATTATACCACAGGGCCCTGATTCTACTGTACTAAACTCAAACTATCAAAACAGAGACAATCCAAAATACATTTCATCTTTAGGACGTACAATATTAAGTTTTTGCAGAGTGGTACCAGATGGGTTGCTGGTTTTCTTTCCCTCCTATCCCATTATGAACAAATGTCAAGAAATGTGGCAGTCAGAAGGGATCTGGTCCGGCATTAATAATATAAAACCAATTTTTGTTGAGCCTCAGAGGAAAGACACATTTAATGCCATAATCAGTGATTACTACAGCAAAATAAGTGATCCAAGTACAAGAGGGGCATGTTTTATGGCTGTGTGTAGAGGCAAGGTTTCTGAAGGCTTAGACTTTGCTGATATGAATGGCAGAGCTGTAATTATTACTGGGTTACCATTCCCACCATTAAAAGATCCTAGGATAGTCTTGAAGAAAAAATATTTGGATGAACTTAGAGTTAACAATAGGGATTTCTTGTCTGGTGACGAGTGGTACTCCTTAGAAGCCACAAGAGCAGTCAACCAGGCTATTGGTAGAGTCATCAGGCATCAAAATGATTATGGAGCAATCTTACTTTGTGACACTAGGTTTAATAGTCCAAAATTGAAAGGCCAACTATCTGCTTGGTTAAGAAATCACATTAATGTTTCAAACAAGTTTGGTGAGACGGTTAGCGAAGTTTGCAGGTTCTTCAAAAATGCTGAGACATCTCTACCTGCTCCAAAACTAAAGCCTTTACTTCCCAATGAATCTCAAGTGAGTTTTAAAGACAGTGGTCCTGTAAATACAATTGGAGGATCCTTTCTTCCAGCTCAAATGAAAATGGTTAGTAAGAAAAGTCAGAGTAACTCAAGAAAATCAGTTAGCCAGTATCCTAATTCAAATGAAGTTTATGCTGACTTTGCTATGGATTTTTACAAAAATGCACAATCATCAGCTTATGTAAATGAGTTTAAACCTAAAGAGACTAAAGATCTTTTTAGTGCACTTGATAGCAGCAATCAATCTGTAAGCGCAAAGCCAGAACCTTTAGTGACAATCCATAAAAGGAATGTTGAGGAAAATACTGTTCTTGTAACACCTAAAAAAAAGAAATTCAAAATTAAGCCATTTGGTTTTGAGGAGAATCTAATGAAAAACAGTGCAATGCAACTTTTAATTGACAAGGAACCCCCAGCATCATTGATCGATTTTGTTAAGGAAACAAAAACATTGCTACAACCAGAAGAATACAAGAAATTCCAATTGTCTATATCCAGTTACAAGAAAGAGGGAAATTATAAGGAATTTTTAACAGTTTTAACTGGTTTATTGGAGAATAGGAAAACATTTTATTTGTTTAAAGGCATGAAAAGGTTTTTAAAGGAAGACCATAAAAGCAGTTTCCAGGAATACTGTGATAATGTGAAATTAGAAAATTTACTGAATTGACTTATAAATTGAATAAATTATTTGTAATCTCTTATTTACACACATCACACTTGAGGGAGCATTTTGTGGGCATCCAGTTGGTAAGGTTTACAAATTACACATTATGAAGCCAATTTAACATTGATAAATGATAATGGGTATTACAAATGATTTGTTAATTTTAATTGTTTTCTTTTGTTGTAAACCTGACTAAATGCCTGCTGGACTGCGAAATAGGCTTATTTACTAATCAAACAACTAGCGTTTTATTATCATCTATATTATTACATTTATCTAAGAACTAACAATTAAACATTTAAAATACATTTTTGGGAGCTTCATTAATTTTATTAGCAATTTCCACCGAGTTGATTCTCAACATGGTCTGTTCGGCCCTCTGAAAGTTAATTCTCATAAATTGCTTCCTCCTCTTCTTTTTAAAATGCACCCGATTATGCGATAAACCCTTAGAGATAACTGTAGCAGTCACTGTAACTAGGTCTGGTTGTACAAGAGGTCTTCCGATGAGTGAGAAATCCTTGGTAGCAGCAAGCAACACTTTGTCGAGTTTTATCTTGTCGCCAATGTTCGGCGGCCAGTACCCTTCGACGACGACCAAATCTCCATCAGTGACTCGCCACTGTTTACCAAGTAGATGGACTATGGCAAAGTTTCTTGAACCTCGTTCTTCAATCAATTTATTGCAAGTTGCTATGACATCCTTCTGGGTGTCCACTGCTGTGCTCTCTCTAGGTATTAAATTAGTCACGAATCTTGATAGAATGCCTCCTGAAAGCAAGGAAAACGATCATAATAAAATACTCGCGATTTACTTTTGGTTAAATAATATAATGACAGATATCAGTATCCTCTCTTACCTTGTCCACCAGTAAAGGCAGTTGCAAGTTTCTGTAAACCTGCTCTGATCATTGCCATATTTCATGTAAAGTATTATATTCCTTTAATTCGCAGATTATTTTATCGAAGAAACATTTTTGTAAAAACATAACCTTACTTATTTGCTGTTTGACATTTCGTTCATACGTTCAGAAACTACATTAAAACGTTTTACTTATTCGAAAATTAAGATCAAATTAAAAAGTGGGATGATTATGACAAATAGGAAATTAATTTAAAAAAATCATTAAATTATTAAAATAACAGCAATAGTCGCCCAACCCGCCCAACCCAACTATTTTTGACGTTAGCCGTTAGACTCTCATATCAAAGAGTAGAAATTTAATGAGGGCGTCACTTTCAACGTGAAGAGCACAGTCATTTTGAGTAAAATAGTAACATGCTTGAATATGGCATCAATATTTAGTTCCTCTTCCATCAGGTGCCTATTTTTTTTGTGAAAGTTTATTACTAAATAAAAAGTATCCAAACCTAAATCGGGTGGCGGAGGCGGACAATAATTATTTTATTATCATTTATTAGGTACTGAACATCATGAAATCGTCGTCGTGGGAATGGGTTGTTCTAGTTCAGATAATACTCGTAACTTTCAATAATTATTATTTATTTATTACAGTTTGTAGAGTTCGTTTTACGATGGAACCTTGTCATAATTTGATGAAACATGACAAAACTATGATAGTGCTGGAAATTGGGTCATTCGTGCAAATGTTTTGCAGTATGTACCTACCCATCAGGAGCTTCTTATCCGATTGCACGACTGTGACAATATAAAAATTTACGCATTTGTTTCACTAGTCTTTAATTTATGTCCTAACGATAAAAAGCAACGAAATAATAATTTTTCTTAGTATTTACCAAGGAACCGTATAAGTCATGTTAAGATATACGGTGTGTAAATTTAATACGGGCATATAATTTAACAACGGTCGGTTATATAGTATACATACTAATTAACGTAATAATACATAATGTGCAACAGCAAGTTAGCAAAGAAGTCGTATGTATGTACGGAAGTTTCGAGAACGTAACAAGATGTATTTAAAATAGCCCATAAGCTAGTAGAGTCTTGTAAAAATAACCACTACAGTGTCGCTTGCTTTTTAAACGTTTTGGCCAGTAAGTAGTGTAGTAGCGTGGGTGTGAGCCGAGCGGAAGAAATTTTTGCCTTTGCAGAACAAAGGCCTCCCAAAAGCGTTGCACAACGATCGGTTCTGGGCTTCCCGAATCCAATGGTTTCTGCCACCTTTACCAGGTCGTCGGTACATCTTGTTGGGGGCCTTCCCACGCCACGTTTTCCGCGGTGGCCACTCCACAATCTTGGCAGCTCCCCGAGCTATGTCAGCTCTGGTTGTCCTGCAGATCTTCTAATTTCTGATTCGATCACTCAAGCAAACTCCGAGCATAGCTCGCTCCTTCACTTTTTGAATGACTTTGAAAGTATTCCAGTATGAAAGAAAAAATAACCACATTTTTATTTCTTCTGACACAGCTCTACGACGGTGATTTTGGCCTGACACACAACGGTGTTTGTTATCGAACTCCTCCGAAACGGCTTAAATTTTGATTTTTCTCTATATTTGGTAGGTTTCAATAGGTCGTAGGCTATTTTTTTATATCCCTATTCTTCGCAGTCAGAGTCGCGGCAACAGCTAGTCTTCTAATATATAAAAATATCGTGTCACGGTGTTTGTTACCGAACTCCTCCGAAACGGCTTGACCGATTTTTATGTTTTTTTGTCTATATTTTGTGGGTCTAAGAATAGGTCGTAGCTTATATTTTACCCCTATTCTTCGCAGATGGAGTCGCGGGTAGGGTTACCATATGTAAATAGAGGGATGCCTGTCTATGGTACCTAAAATGCCTGATTTTTTCAGAAAAATGCCTGTCTAAAGCAAAACGCTGTGAGTAATAAGTAAAAGCCAACAGATAATAATGAAGAAGGATGTGATTTTTAAAAATGCCTGTCTCAGACTAATGCCGGCCGCACGCCTGTCTAAACCTTAAAATGCCTGTCAAATGCGGCAAACGCCTGTCATATGGTAACCCTAGTCGCGGGCAACAGCTAGTTAGAGTAGAAATATAAAAATATGTACAAGCATTTTTCGTAAAATCGTCCGCAATCGCCATATCTCAATGAAAAGTCACTGTCTCGTTACGTTGCCACTTTGATTGACATTTTTAGGGTTCCGTAGTCAACTAGGAACCCTTATAGTTTCGCCATGTCTGTCCGTCTGTCTGTCCGCGGCTAAGCTCAGAGATCGTTAGTACTAGAAAGCTGTAATTTGGCATGAATATACATATCAGTCACGCCAACAAAGTGGTAAAATAAAAAATAAAAAAATATTTTTTTTAGGGTACCTCCCATAGACGTAAAGGGGGGGTGATTTTTTTTCTTGACTAATCCTATAGTGTGGGGTATCGTTGGATAGGTCTTTTAAAACCATTGCGGGGTTGCTAACATGATTTTTCTATTCAGCGATCTATTTGCGAAATATTCAACTTTAAAGTGAAAATTTTCATTAAAATCGAGCGTCCCCCCCCCCTCTAAAATTTAAACTGTTTGGTGGAAAAATTTGAAAAAATTCAGAATGGTAGTAAATATATCAAATTTACTAGGAAAATTATAGCGGCTAAGATTGCTTGGAAATTATTTGTAGTTTAAGAGTAAATAGTAGCCTAAGGTATACAACATACCTAAACTTGGATGATACCGTACACATACGAAATCCTTGGAAAAATATTACTTGATTTTTTTGTAATGGCTACGGAACCCTACCTTGTGCGTGTCCGACACGCTCTTGGCCGGTTTTTTTAATTATATTTCATTGCCCTGACGTGCTAAACGGCTGTACCTTTGCGACATAATGCTTAATGACTGATGAACCATGTTGTTTCTTGTATAAGATTGATTTATTAGATGGATTTATTAGTGGATTAGAGCAGTGGTGCCCAAACTTGTCTGGGCTACGACCCATCTATTACAAGTTTACAAACTCGGGACCCATCTCTAGGAAATTTAACCGTTACCAATATGAATAAAGGACTATTTAAAAGCGAAAAAGTTTTTCGGGTGCGCCGGCGGGATTCGAACCCACGTTTTCGTTTTTAAATAATCTTAGATTCGGTGAGCAGCCGTACTGCTAATAAAATAAATATATTTGAATAAAGGACTTTTCAAATAACAAGCAAAGTTTTATAAAAAAAAACTAACGGTTGTGCTTTAGACCACACGACTGAAGTAAAACTTCTTTAGCTCCATCTATATGATGTATATATGTTTATGTATATATTTATTATATATGCATGTATATACATAATTATACATATATTAATTTTCTACAAATTTTTAAATTTATTATGGGTTATTGTAAACAGATCATATAATCTAAACATTGCGCAATTAGTTCATTTTATGATAGTCGATAACTTTACCATACCAAACGTAACTCTCTCTCTTTCTATCTTCACTAACTTATATCTTCCTCTCAACTTCCGTTCGCCTCGCCCGATCAAACTTTTCGTAACGCGTAACGCATTCACCAGCTTACTCCCCAAGCCAAGCGTGCCTCAAGAAGTTTTACTTCAAAAAAATATTACCTATCTACTTAGTTAAATAGTTACATCAAAAAACTTATTTCAATGGTGACAGTCGCCCGCCGCCCGGCCGTTGGTTCGGTCGGTTGGTGTGTCTTTCTACAGGCATGGCCCACCAGTGGGTCACGAACCATAGTTTGGGAAACCTTAGATTAAAGAAAGACGTCCATTGCTGAACATAGGCCTCCCCCAAAGCTCGCCAAACAGATCGGTTCCGTGCCATCCGCATCTAACGCGATCCCGCAACCTTAACCAGTATAAAAGTAAATGCCCATTGCGAATAATAAAAGAGCTGATAACCTTAAAACGGCTTAACTAATTTTGATAAAAAATGTCCAAGAATGAAATTGTTAAGAAACCTGCTCTGCCGTGCTCAAGCTAAAAGGCGGCTAAGTGACATTTGGTCAATTTCGACTTTTCAATACCATTCTGCTTAGAAAAAAAACTCTATCGATCTGTCTAGGAACGGTTTTTCTATCTTTTACCGTTTCGAAAATAATTTTTCCAAAAAAAAGCGGTTAAATACATAAAAAATGGACTTTGCTATGCTTAAAGGCGACTAAACCACTTTACTTAACTAAAAAGCTACTAAAGTAGTTTAACGTTTGGATTGTTTCTCCATTTTTATTATAAATGCCAAGCTTAAAAGCGGTTATTATTTTTGGGTACACTAAAAGGCGGCTAAACGTCTTTAACCGCTATTTAACTAGGTTTCGTTGAATAAAATACTTCGCTGATACCTGACTACAAGGCGATTGTACGACAATGCATCACTAAAAAGCAGTTAAAATCACATTGCCGCCTTTTAGTCCTGTATTCATGCCATAATTCCAGTAAAAAACCTACGGTTGAAAGCGGCATTGGTCCGTGCGCAAAGTAAACGACATATTTTACTTAATTGTTTGCATAACTAAAAGGGGGCTATTCTACAATACATGACTAAAACGCAGCTAACTACGCCTGCCTCTTTCTTCTGTACCCTCGCTAAACCGGAAAACTTACCATAATAAAGTAACAGATGTGTCAATGTGCAGCAAGCTCTTAGTGTAGGAAGACATTTCGCGGGCGGACGGCGACGCATTCCCACCAAATAACATTATGGCCGATAAACATAATTATTATGAGGTCTGTAAGTTACATAATTTTCTTTTTGTCTAATCGCAGAATTATAATTAGTTTTACAAGATTTGTAATGTACTCGGTTGACTAGTAGAGTATGTACATATAAACATTAAACATTAAACATTAAACATTAAACATATTACAATTAGCCACTCACGTGCCTTTTTTCCAATTACTATCATTTATTGACAAGTGATTTCAAACAAGGTGACTTAAGGAATAAATATGATTGAAATAAATAAATAAATTGGCAACCGTGGTTACACAAAGCATGTGATTGGCTATGTAGGTATGTATCTTGTACGTTAAATTTGACCCACTTCCTGGTTACCGATTGAGCTGACATTTTGCAACTTCGATCAACAATACGCATACTTAAGTAATATTCCGTCTTCCGTCATCTAATTCCGTCTTCACCCGGATCTTTGTTGTTTTTAAGCTGCCCCAGGACAATCCTAATCTCGCTCATTTCGACGTCCGGGATATCTTCAGTGTAGTGGCGTGTCAGTGAGGCTCTGATGTGATTTGGATCGGGAAGAGGCTGTGCAGCATGGGAAGCATACAGCTGTCCATAAAAGTTCTCAATCTCGGTGAGGATTTCCGGCTTAGAGGAGACGGTTTGGCCATTTGCAGTTTTTAGTTTCATTAGGTTGCTCCTTCCAAGTTGCTACATAAAGACTTTCGATCCCCGGTTGCGCTCTTGCGCTCTATTGCCTCCATAATAGAGCGAGTATTGGAGCTACGGAGATCTCGCCTTATCACCTTTCTAACATGCTTGGAGAGCTCTTTCTCACGAAACAGTCTGCGCCGCCATTTCTCGTCGCCGCCTCATGAGTTCCAGAGTCTCGCGAGAGAGTTTAGACCGCTGTACACTTTGCTTCTTTGGGAAACACGTTCCCAAATCCCGAATCGTCCTCACCAACTGGTCGGCCTCCTTATCAACATCGTCGGTGGTTTCCAACAAATCAACAAGAGTTGTGTTGGACGCAAAACAGATCTCACCATGGGGACTCTCTCCAGCTTATGACGTATAGGTATTCAGAGTGCCTCGAACAAGTCGGTGATCACTGCCTGTGTTAAACCTGTTGATCACTGAGACATCCCTGAATATATGCTTTGTATCCGCCATAATAAAATCGATCTCATTTCGCGTCTTACTGTCGGGGCTTCTCCAAGTCCACTTCCTGTAAGGCCCCTTCTTTAAGAAAGAATTCATTAAAAAAAGCTTTTTGCTTTCCAGAAAGCTGACCAACATGTGCCCCTGTGGTTTCTAACTCCAAATCCGTGCAGTCCGATAATCGAATCGTCGCATGCCTGTACTCCCACCTTTGCGTTGAGGTCTCCCATAACAACGCTGTAATGTGTTCTAGTGGTGCTATGCATGGCTTTACTTATGTCCTCATACATAGATTCCACTTCGTCGTCGGAGTATGCCGAGGTCGGCGCGTACACTTGTATAACTTTCAAGGAGTACCTATCAGTCAACTTAAGTACAAGGTATGCTACCCTTGCCGACGCGCTACCGATCTCCACAACGTTGTTACAGAGAGCTTTATTGATAAGGAAGCCGACTCCACATTGGGACTGCTGTTCGCCCTCCCGAAAGTAGAATAGGTTACCGGAGCTTAAGGTTATCGTATCCTCTCCGTCTCTACGGACCTCCGACAAACCCAAGATATACCAGTTGATTTGACCTAATTCCACTTCGAGTTCTGCGATCCTATCGTCATTCCTCAGAGTACGTCCGTTATAGGTAGTCAGGTAAAGTCGTTTGTTTTGGTAGCCGTCCGTAGCTCGGTGATTCTTAGCACCCCCGGCCCTACCGTTACCATGGCCGCTACCGTAACCAGGAATAGTAGGGCTGCCGAGAACTACCGAGAGCGTGGTGATTATGGGAAAAGCTTTTGCCCATAATCACCACGCTGGGCAGGCGGGTTGGTGATCGCAGAACTAGGCCACTTGCACCAGCAACGCTGCTGCCCCTTGCTGGCCTACTTAATTTTGCCTAGTTGCTTTTGGATGGTTATTTCGCCATCTGTCGGTCGCCAGAGCCTCGTCAGTTGCTAGCAGGGTGCACCACGGACAGGTGAGGTTGACATTTGGAGATTGAGATTCTGGGTTCTCCCTTACATCCCTATGACCTTTTTTTTCAATAGGTACCATATTATTATTCAAATGGACATAATTCCAAATTACTGTGACTAAGTTGCTTTTTTTGAGATTGTAACTATCCTTTTGATTTTTGCGCAGAGTGCCATTTTTGTTCAATTTTAATATCACAATGAAGTAGGTATTAATTATGGTAGCAATGACGAGCTATTTGAATGTCGATTTTACATCGAAATAAACGAATAATTCACAGTAAAATGTTTATTTGAATTTGTAGTTACGGCCAATTTTGAAGGATTCTTAAAAAAATATTGGGACTCGTACAAGACTAAAAAGCAGTGACGCCAAAAGGTTTGTAAGTTAACCGCTTTTAAGCTATGTTCCAGTATATCGGAAAGTAAACAAGAAACAGTGAATTAGTTTATAAGGCGGCAATGTGCCCTTTGCCGCTTTATAGTTATGGACTGGGTTAACAATAATACTCACTAACTTTGATTAAAATGCCACTAAAACAGATAACTGCTTTCTAGTTACGTAATTGTAGT
The DNA here is from genome assembly GCA_947859365.1 of Archips crataeganus. Lineage (NCBI taxonomy): Eukaryota > Metazoa > Arthropoda > Insecta > Lepidoptera > Tortricidae > Archips > Archips crataeganus. The sequence continues at coordinate 22,423,581 of OX402051.1, read as the reverse complement.
TAACTATCTATTTCAAAACAATTCCTACATCATTAACAAAAAATACATGTCTATAAAGCAGTTAAGATCCGATAACCGCCTTTTTGTACTGCAATGTAAAAAGGATTTTATTTTATTTTCATAACTATAAAGGAAAAAATGACTTTTAGTGGCACAAAAATTATAATATAACACGAGTGACTAAAATCAAATCATAAATTAAAAAAAGATCTATCGTTTGGTAACATAGCTAAAAATTTAATTTAAAGAAATTGACCAGCATCGATTTGAAATTTTTGTGACGTTTTTCGCCGATTACTCAAAAGTTGGTTTTGTCACTTAGCCGCCTTTTAGTTTGAGCACGGCAGTGCTGTCACATATTTATTTAATTATTATTATTGTTATTATTAATTAATAAATTATTTATATTTAATTTTTATTTTTTTAGGTAGATAGTAGGTTACCGCATCCTAATCACCACCCATTTAAGAGCTACACAGACATAGCGGCCAAGCTTATAACACCCCTATTTTTGCGTTGGGGGTCAAAAAATAATAAGAAGAGTCTGACTGCGTTAAATGTATTTTGTTGTTAACCCCCAAAAGTTAGTTACATTTATTTCTAACTTGCTGTTGCCCGCGACTACGTCTCGCGTCTGCGAATAATAGGGGTATAGGGGTAGCCTACGACCTATTCTCAGACCTACCAGATATGGAGAAAAAAGTTTCATAAATATCGGTCGAGCAGTTTCGGAGGAGTTCGATAATAAACACCGTGACTCGAGATTTTTATATATTAGAAGAAGAAGATTACATTTGCCCTTGACATCCCACTACCAGCCCACTGCGGGAATGAGAGAGCTTGCACTGTAGTTCCCTCGCGGCCCCATATGGATTGGGAATTTCACACACACCAATAATTTCTTCACATGTGTGGGCAAGTTTCCTCACGATGTCTGGATTCATCGTAATGCTCATGGTAAATTTCAAATATAATTTGGCAGTTTTGGCACATACTAACTGACTAACTGAAATATAGATGCACAGAAAAAAACCCCAGAAAAAAGACCAATGCTGGGAATCGAACCCAGGTCCTCAGCATTCCGTGCCGTGTGCCATACCCCTACACCACCACTGGTCTAGAGATTAGACATGAATTTTTCCCATACATCGTACATTAAATCATCACCTTATGCAGTGATAAGCGCGCATCTATGTTACACCCTCTATCGAGAGATTTCAACACTCCTTCGGAACTAACCGCTCACCAGGACAAGAGATGGCGCTACTGGGCAACTTTTAACAAGTTAGTTATATGGTTTCACGGGATGACCGTAAAAGTAATAAAAAATTAAGTTGAAAAAATAAATCCAAAAAGATACTTCATAGCCAACTTTATTGTCAATGATAATGAGCTTGGGCTTGAACCCACTGCTTGAGAGGCCACTGGGCCCATTGGTCAAGCCACCTACCATGACTTTTTGAATTCGTTTCGTTACATTCTATATAATCGCTTGCTTGTTTTCCTCCCTCTCACAATAAAAAAAAATTGCGATTTTTTATTTTTTCGGATTTTTCAAGCTGACGTTTTAAATTGTGTTCCTTGACTCTAACAATAATAAAAATAATAATAATCGGCATATCCTATCCCTAGATCGAAAAATGAATTGAGCGAACCTGTAATGTCCTTAAAAGATCTATCCAACAATATTCCATGCTGTGGTTATTTTTTAGGATTCCGTACCCAAAGGGTAAAAACGGGACCCTATTACTGAGACTCAATTGTCCGTCCGACTGTCACCAGGCTGTATGTCAACCGTGATAGCTAGACAGTTGAAATTTTCACAGATGATGTATTTCGGTGGTCACTATAACAAAAATAACCAAAAAACAGAATAAAATAAAATTTGACGGGGCTCCTATACAACAAACGTTGTTTTTTGCCGTTTTTATAGGTAATGGTACGGAACCCTTCGTGCGCGAGTCCGACTCGCACTTGGCCGGTTTTTATACACCGTGAAATTTTAGTGGTTGTTTTCCCGAAACGAGGTGATTTAGTTTCGATTGTACAATCGATTTATAATTACTATTTTGACTAGAGTCAAAAATCCAATTGTGTAAAACGAAAGTCGAAAATGACCGCAAACCAATAGTAACGCTGCGTTGGTACAAGTAGCGTACGATCGTACGATAAGTTAGGTACCAACGAAGCGTTACTATTGGTTTGCGGTCATTTTCGACTTTCGTTTTTCACAATTGGATTTTTGACTCTAGTCAAAATAGTAATTATAAATCGATTGTACAATCGATAATAAATCACCTCGTTTCGGGAAAACAAACACTAAAATTTCACGGTGTATACAATATAGGATTGCGTTTGACCACAATCACGCCTGATGGAAAGCGTAGATGAGGCTTTCGATGGAGCACGCCTGCCTAGTAAATGCTCATTAGACAAGAAAAAAAAATCCCATTTTACGTTTAGGGTACCCAAAAATTTTTTTCCTGAATTTTATTGTTCCTACCACTTTATCCACATGACTGATATACATGGAAAATTACAGCTTTCTAGCATTAAAAGCAAAAAAAGTAAAAAATAAAACAGTCAAAAGGCAAAACTATAAAGGTTCCTTGTAATACCATGGACCCCTAAAAAGCCGACGTCAAAATAGGGATGTTGACGCAATTAAAAAATAATTCGAAGACACGATTCCAGTAAAAACGCATTATTTTAGCCCTGAAAACCAGATTAATTTTCGATTAACTGCAAAATTACATTTTTTTTTGCTTTAAAACAAATAAATAGTTAGTTGATTGAGTTGGCGAACAAGTGACGTCATAAGTTGCTATTGCCATTCAAACTCTACGGGAGAATTGTGTTTTGACAGCTCATAAAAAGTGCGTCAGTTGATTGGTGGTGTCAACATCCCTAATATCAATCACTAACCAACAGCATGCTACGATTCAACTAATAAGCATGTGCTACGCGCTACGCTTACTGCTACTAGTTACCCAGTGCTACGAACTGCTACGAATCCCCGCTTCGCAACTAACCCAGTTGCGATGGCGAAGTGAGGGAATAATCTCGTTATTGGTGGCTAAGTGGTCGTGACTACGGTGGGTCTAGGAGCTACGAGCCGTAGACGTGCTACGAATTTTTTAAAGCAATTTTGTTAGTATACATTTACATCCTTTAAACTACGTAAAATAAAAATTTATAAAAAAATATATAAAATTTAGAAAATTTTCCATTCATCGCATTCATAATCAACCTACCAAGAACGCTGCCTTTTTCTCTCCTAAAGCGTATCAGTAGTGAGTGAAAGTGACGGAACAATAAGAATTCCTGTCGAGGTTATGTTCCGTAGTCCTCAGTCACGTATTTCTTGAAGAAATGAAAGGTGACTTACAAAAACTTTTGTCGTCAAATTTTGTACGTTCGAATTAACTTTCCCGTGAAATTTTATTTGCAGTACGTTATGTACTTAAAGGAATTGAATATTTTCATTGTGGAATTTTTCCTAGACACAAAATTAAGTCTTTGATCAACAGTACCTAGCTAGCAGTAGAGTCAAGGCGAATATCGGATCGAAGAAAAAAATCAAATTCTTCGCTCTCCTAAAAGAAAACTCCATGTGAACGAATTCAGGGGCGGCAGTTAGTATGCCACAAAAGCAGTTTTTTAACCCAAGTTTTTATGAAACTGCCGAAGCACGTCATTATCGTCCGAGCCTTCCCCAAGCTTATGAAATGAAAGCATAAACGTAGCGCATGCCTTTACGATCCAATCCGCCAATCAGACCGTCGTAAAAATAAACTCACAATCCAGGTTTTTTTCAAAAGTCCAGGTCCCTCGCCGGCCGGCTTCGAGCTAGCTCGGGCCCGCTCGGCTGTTTCCGTGGATGTTCGGCGGCGTCCGGGCGCGTTGCCATGGCGACCGGCGGGCACGCGGCGCTCGCGGCACCGCGGCCGCCGCCGAAAACAAACACGAGAGCGGCTCGCCGGCTGGTACGGGAGTTATGCTGCGGGTGCTTTTTTTATTAAGAGGCTGTATTGCAATACAGTCGACACGACGAGGTACCTTGAACGATATTTTGCTTGATTAAGTCTAGTTTTAGTCTATTAAAAGATTCAAGAACTAAGACAAACTGATTTATGTTATAGTATATTATGTTAAATCACAGTAAAGCAGTCATTTAAATAGTGAGTAGATAAGGCTATAAACTGTATTTTTTGTCAATTGTACAGTAAAATACATACCATTCAACTAAATATTAAATTTCACCATACTTTTCCGCTACCCACCGTGCGACATACATATAAACAAGTTAAGTTAAGTTGGGGTTTTTTCTGTGCATCTATATTTCAGTTTGTATTTAGTACGAAATATACGACATACATATATTTCGGTTTAAAGATCTTTATTTTCTCAAAAGAATAACAATAATTCACTTACTTGAGAAAGAAATATTACATGCCTAAACTATAAACTAAGCTAGTGAGCGCAATGCAAGATGTAAACAATAAGCATATATGTGTCGCACTGTCCTAGCTGTAGTGCACGATGGGTAGAGGAGAAGCAAAGATTTTTTTATAGTTCATTAAACACGTACCTAAGTATAAGGCTGCTTTTTAATCAACTAAGCTTAAGATATTGACCAACTAAGGTTAACGTAACATCATTGGTGGAAAAACAGCATAAAGCTATGCTAAGCTATCTAGGTACATACCAATGTTCATCCAAATCCAGTCAACCGTTTTAGCGTTAATAAATAACAAATACACACACTACAGATACTAACAACGCACTCAGAAACTTTCTAATTTTTAATATTATTAGGTGTAAAACTGTAAGAAATACCTTTGGTCTCATGTGCACTTTCCATCAGGTGAGATAGGGGTCCATCACGAATCAGTATTACGTAACTAAAAATACTAAATACGTCCTTCAGCGAAGCAATTTCAATGGACTCATTTATCTCGTCACATATTTTAAGAAATAAATAAATAAATAAATATATAAATAAATATAAATATCACGGGACAATTCACACCAATTGACCTAGTCCCAAAGTAAGCTAGGCAAGCTTGTGTTATGGGTAAGAAATGGATGGAGAAATGGAATTTTGATGGGGCTTTCGGTTATATATAAAGAGGTCCTGTACGACTACCAATAACTGGAAACTGTATCAGAATCTTCCGCCATTTCTTAAAAAATGTGACCAAATAAATATGGCGGTTTAAATGCTCGAATAAAATTTATTCAAGCATTTAAACCGCCATATTTATTTGGCTTTGGGCATTTAATGCCTAAAGACATCCCTCAGCGAAGCTATTGGCCACGGTGTAGAGCGGGCCTAAGCTGTAGGCTTCAGCGCTCCGAGATCCGTGGCCGCTGTACCGGACGGCGAGCCCCGGAGGGCTTGTCGCGGGCGCGGCGCGGGCGGCGGGGGGCCGCGGCGGGGCCGCTGCGCGCGCACGGCGCTCGCGTCAGTCGCTGGGCGGCGCGCGGCCGGCGCACGGTCGATACGAGCACGGCCATGCTAGCAGCACGTGCCTCCTTGCACGCGCAGGCCGAGTGACGCTAGTGACTCCCACCCAGTGTGACAGGGTCTGGACTAACAATCATCATGTGCCTTCGGATCCGAACCGTTCAGCCAGTTTGCGTATACTATTCTGGTTGTTGTGCTATGCGAATGCTGCTTTCATAGGTACGTGGTAGCATGGATGTTGTTCGCTCTAGCCCGGCTTGCCCCGGTTCGCGGTCTGCTGATAAACCTCCACCGTCATACACCAGGGTGTAGGTAGACCGCGTTTAACCCTAAAGGTTAGGCATCTTGTTTTACACGGCGTAACACCATCTAAATGATACCTCAACCGCCTTCAGACAAACATAAAACTATAAATTCTAACATAGAAACGAATCTTTACGAAAGTGTTCGAGACTTTTCTGGTCTAGAAAAGTAAAATTGGTGCCTAGGAGGGTTTTATCGTATTGGTATGGCGGGTTAACCTTTTGGATGGGCAGGTTGGGGGACGATGGATGGTGACATGCGTTTTGAAATATCAGCTGATGTTACGGAATATCGTAATTTTTGTTTTAAGATATGTATGAAAAATGTAATCTCGTGTTAGACTGGTAATGTATTGGTTACTAGTCCTTATTCCATATTCCATCATAAGAGCGTTAGTCGAATATTTAAGACAGATCCAATGATAATTTAGTCATTTGCTACATTAAGTTGGAAGATGGCATCACTATCTTTGCAATGGCAATATTCTACCACGTGGTTTAAGCTAGACATATACCTTGAAAGTCAATTGGTACACTCCTATTTAAATAGCTCTATGGCAAGGTACAGTCACCATCAAAAAGCCAAATATGTAGCCGCTATAGGTAATTTATTTTTTAGCCATGCTACCTTTTGACTAATGACATACTAAAGTATTTATGATGTTGACAGTATGTACCTATAAAACTAGTTAACGTCATGAATTGTAATATTCTTTCCCAACTTTCGTGCAAAGTCAGGTTGTGTAGGTTATGTTATACGAGTGTTAAAGGGTTGGTGCACCTATTATACTTTATTGAACATCACCCAAAAAGTGTCAGAAATACGGCTATATCTGGAGCTAGGTAGCCAAAAGGCGGTTTTATAGCTTCAAAGCGATCTTCACAAAACAATTCGCACTCGGAATCAATATAGATTGAATAAATGGGCATTTGCCGGCATTTTACTGCATTGAGCCATCAGTAATATTGAAGAATGGCATCAGTAATATTGAAAACTATTTTCAGTTTTTATCGTAACATAATCTGCAGCTATATTTGCTATCAGATATATCAGGATACGTAACATTCGTGGAGCACCCAGGACTCCACAGATATACCTGATGGTGACTCTACCTGTACTTAGTACCTGTTTAATTTCAAACTGTTATATGTCATACTTTGCCTAAGCTCGTATAGCTGTCACAATTTTTACGTAAATGTTAGAATATGGCATTAATTTGGTATGAAACACTGTATTTTTTACTGTTTGTGGTCATATTTTTTGGGACAGTATGTTTACCTACTTCATACATACAACATCCATAATGTACGGGAACCAATCACATCGTTAATTTTGTGTAAAAAAAATTGCGTTTCGATTGTTTCGTTATTTTATTTTGTTAACAGTGAATGTATTGTATTTTAGTTACTACATTTGAGCCAAGTTTGATGTGGAGTTTAGTACAAAAAGTATTTTGTAAATATTTTGTTTTATTTGTAAGATTTTTTATGGTTCAGTTGTTAGCTTTATTTCAAGTATCGTGTCTATGTTTAAGTTACTAATGTTTAATTAAATAAACAAAATTGAGTTTTTATGTTTTTATTTATTTTAACGTTAATGGTCTTACCAGTAATTTCCAGCAATAAGTAAGGAAAAATTAACTTCTAATGAATGCTAAACTTCGAAAGATATGATTATGAAGAGCGACTCGAGTAGTTTACTCAGTGACTCGTAAAAATTAAACGAAGACATCCTGTGCCCGATTTAAGCCGTTCCTAAGTTTGGTTTAGCCTACGTTATTTACTTGTGTTATCAGTAATTTAAAGCAGTCTTACTCATTGTCATAAAGTTACACCGTTCGTTCAGGTCAACAAAAAACCAGTTTCTTTTGCTTGATTACTCTCTATATTATTGATTTAAGTCAAAATGTTTATAAAAATATATTATGAATGCTTTGAATTCACATAATAATAACGAAATTCAACGTTTTGATCTAAACTACAGATGTACAGCCAATTTAAATAAGTATAAATTTATTTATGTAAAGTTGACGAAATAACCAAAAGTATTAAAAATCGTTATTAGTTGTTGCACTTCAGTTATTTTACACATTTAAATCTATTCGCTCCAACGTATTTGATTCTGGTGTATAAAGCAGTCCGAATCGTGGAATCTCATTTGGCAGTATCTTGTCTGCGTTTAGTTCATAATGTTAATCTTCAATTGCAACGAGCATTGCTTTTGAGAAGAAATCTAAATTCATATAGATCATGTATAGCAGTTTAGTAAATTAGTTAACTCGTCAGCTTATTCTTCTTTCTTCATAAATTTAAGAGCTATGCTCTTGCCGGTGGAGTAACGGCCACTCTACGCGGTTAGCTTCTAACCAACAGAATTATCAATTCATGGAACCAACCTCACATTCACGTCATTACTGCCTAAAATACTCTATCATTCGGTAGCTGAATTCATTCATCATTATGACTACAAATAACTCGACTAAATCCACTGTTACTTTCGATGTACCCACAGATAAAATATTACTCGCAATGTCCCGTAAAACATTCCGAAAACACTATTAATCGTCCATTATTGATTCCATTTCAAACGTGAGGCCAGCTGACTGAAATTAATGGCGTCTTTAGTTCTGGAAAACGCCCAGAGATGGCGCCACCGCCCGCGATCCCGATAACGTGATAAACTGAAGACAAGTATCACCCCTCGAAGTGTCATAAAGTGCTACGTCCCTTTTCGCCACGTGCATTTTATTTTTTATCCCTTCATTTAAAGCCGTGCGGGCGTAAAACAAATCGATCCCGATTTATGGCCGATTTTCGATAAGGTGTTGTGTTTTTGCTCGGAATAAACAGATTTCAACCAGCCTTTCTGAATCGGTGCTGATGTAAAATACACTACAGCTTTCTTTAGAGCTGTTCAGTATTTTAAAATTGATTAGATAGATGCGATAAACCTAGTGAGGGAAAATGAGAAAGATGTTTTTTCTGAAAAAATAATAATAATTGGATACCCACATCTTTACAAACAATTTTATTCTAAATACTCAGACCCAGAATGCCTTAGCTCTACTTGTAGAATTATGTCCATCATCATCATCATCCCAGCTTATATACCTACGTCTCAATGCAGGCCGCGGGCCTCCTCTCAAAATTAGAGGGCTTGGGGCGTAGTGCGGATTGGAAACTTCACATACACAACTTCAACACACAACAGAATTTCTTCGCAGGTGTGTGCAGGTTTAACGATGGTTTAACGATGTTTGCCTTCACCGTACGTAAAGCTCATTATATAGTATTATTTATATTCAAAACTGATAAAATACAACAGAAGTAGGTATATTAAACTTACAAAGATGTGAGTGGACATTTAAATTTCGAAACTACCCGTCCCAATGCAGCCGGAGGTCACAGAAATAAATCATAGGGCGTTCCCGACGTTCCAGTGTGCTACCGCAAATTCTTCAAACGTCGAGATAAACGATATATCTCATGCAGATGCCCGTCAAAGCTGAGCGTAAAACGTATCCCTTACGTGACGTAAATCGAGCCGTAATAAAACTTTGGCGGAAATACGGAGATTGTATGTGTAGTTTGAAGTGGTACGTGACTTTAGCATAGATTAGTTTCAGTAGATTCCTATGAAGCTGAACTGAACGCCATTACAAAATAATTCGAAGACACGACTCCAGTAAATAAACACTTTATTTTAGCCTTGAAAACCTGATTAATTTTCGATTAACTGCAAAATTAGAACTTTTGTTGCTTTAAAACAAATAAATAGTTAGTTGATTGAGTTGGCGAACAAGTGACGTCATAAGTTGCAAATGCCATACAAACTCTATGGGAGAATTGTGTTTTGACAGCTCATAAAAAGTGCGTCAGTTGATTGGCGGTGTCAACATCCCTATTTAATTTGTGGGATAATAATGGCGACAACGGTGCGATGATTCCGCCAATGTCAAGGGTTGGATAAAAAACTACCAGATGAATTTTTGGTCAAGCATGGTAGAGCTGTTCGTATTCGGTAGAATACCAGTCACAAACAATCTAAACACATATTATATTTATTAGTTACTACGTGTTAAGCCGCGTACTCATTGAGCAAGCCGCCCCTCACAAGGCATGTACATGAGGCATGCTTTGGTTCGACACAGAGCTCAAACTCGCATCGGAAATGGCTGCCTCGTAAGGCGGCTGACTCAGTGGGTACCCGGCTTTAGATTTGACACTCTCTATAGTTGAAGAGAGCCAGCGCACCGTTTTTTTTTAATAGAGCTTTGGCTACCAGGGCCATCTGCTTGAAAAGGACACATTAAGGAGAAGCTCATCGATAGTAGAACCCACAGAGTATGTTTCCGAATGACACAATGCCAAAGAGAATAGAATATGTACGTGGGAGGATTCTATTGCATTGATTTTCTAGTGCAGTAGTTTTAACAAAATTGCGCGTAAGTTATTTTTTTTTGATAAGGGTTTTTGAACTTATATTTTAACGCTTTATTGACCTCAGATCAAGTTATAGCTTATATTAGCATAGTATAACTGTATCTTGCGCTATCTGCCGACGGATCACGAGTTGCAAACCGCAGTCACAGTTACCCGCAGTAGGGTTACCAGGCAACAGAAAATTCCCCGGTATGTGCGGAATTTTGGCTCTCTAACACGGGAACGAGAGCAAACTGGGTGTCAGAATTTTAAAACAAAATCGCGAGAAATTTTTAATTTAAACTAGCTGTTTACTGTTTACTGTTTACTGTAAACGGTAACTATGTATTTTCCCGGGATAAAAACTATCCTATGTCCTTCCCAGGTTCTTTCAAAGTCAGAGACATTGTCAGGAAAATTAGTTATTTGATCTGGCAACCCTCTTACCGGGGAGAACACCCGCGTCCGTTGCCCCCGCTGGTCCAATATCAAAGTTTGATGGAGTCCACAATAATACATAGCCGTCTGGCTACTAGTAATTTGTAATTATGTTCACTAGTGCACGTCCCGCGACGATGTACGTGACCACGATGGGTGCTTGGTCTTAACCTTAGTTATACTTTGATAAGCAAACCTGGGAAGAGCGTGATGATGATGATTGTTCAGGTTCCGAAAACTCGCGAACGCTTGGAATTGGGATTTTAAATAAATCAAACCGATCAAACGTATATGAATTCAAAGCCTTTGTCAATAAGAGACTAATATTTAAGGCATACCTGTTGTAAATTAAATCATTTATATTATCACGGACAGGGATGTTTGGAAATAATTCAGATCGGCTGCGATCCTTAATTTAAAGTAGCGTATCTACTGTGTTAAAAATTTTAGTTGTGTTAAACACTTTAGTTGTAAGTAATTTGATAACAATGTAGATCTGTTTGAAAAATAATATACCTTTTCCGAGCCGGTGGTAGATAGTTATGTATTTTAACATTTACTTTGAAATCAGCTATCCATAATCAAGGAGCATGGTACACTAAATTTAAACTCTGTTGTCAAACAGTTAAGATAGTTTTCTATGCAACAGTCTGGTGTGTTATATTGTTTAGAAAGGGAACAATGTACTTGCAAAATGTTAAATTAAAGTATTTGACAACTAACGAATCTTTTCGTTCCGCGACTGTACTAGTACTTTGCGCGGCTTGAACCTACGCGCCTTGCAATGAATGGACAGCTTTATACTACGAATTTCGATTTTCGAACTTCGTATCGTGGCGTTCAGTAATATTAAACATAAGAGTGAAAGGGACGGCACGATACGAACTTCCAATTTCGAATTTCGTAGAAGCCCCTTCCTTAGCTTCTTCATTTCTCAATGTTTAATTTTACGCACACATCAAGCCGCGCGATGCCGCGATGTTCTTTTGTTTGTAGATAGTTTACTGTTTTGTATTTACTTACTTTGCCTATACGCAGCAGTATCTGATACATAAATCCTCCATAGAGTTTCATCAAACCAGGTTATTAGTAACCAGGCATTCGGAACACATTCACTTAAAGCGGAACATTCGAGCTGTATCGCTTACCCACATTTAAGCGGAGGTTAATGAAGATACGTCATTAGCAGCATACAACAGGTAGACGGGAAGCCTAAGAGCTTTGCCTCGTTAGCCCCGCCCCCTATCTCACGAATTATGGCAACTAACATTCATTGCAATGATGATTGTTGAAGAGAATGATTGCTAGTTAGAGCAAAGATGCTTGAAAGGTCCATCGTATAAGTTAGATCTTTTCTATCTATGTATCATCATCATCATTTCAGTCGAAAGACGTTCACTGCTGAACATAGGCCTCCCTCAAGGCTCGCCAAACAGATCGGTCCTGTCCTATCGGCATCCAACGAGATCCCGCAACCTTAACCAGGTCGTTGCTCCATCTAGGTGGCCACTGACGATGGGCCTCATAAGAAAACTCAAAGTCACTCAGAGGGCGATGGAGAGGGCTATCTATTGATCGAGTTTAGTTCGATATGTTTCGAGCTATAATCTGTAGCCCTTCTTCCCGGACTATGAGTGAGTCCCACGGTAGTTTTATGTGCCGATCATTTGTTATGGAATCACACCTTTACTTACACACAGCTTTACTTATTTGTTTCTTGAAATACTTAGATAGTTTCTCGTTTTATATAAACCTTGTCCTGACAATTAAGAACACAAAAAAAAGAATTAACTATTGGTTTACTAAATGTTTCGCAAATTACGTTTCCCAAACTGATTCACTTAGCAAATGTTTCATTTAACTACGGCTACGGATTATAGCTCGAAACATATCGAACTAAACTCGATTAATAGACGTGAGTTATACTATACGTATTTTTTCACTACAAATGATCGGTGTTAACAGTAAACTGCTAAGGAATGGAATTCGCTCCCGTCGTCTGTATTTCCAGATAATACAATCAAGGTCTCTTCAAGGCTAGAGTGAATAGGCTGCTACTGAACCAGTGAGGTACACCTTTGGCCTCATCTTCACTTTTCATCAGGTGTGATAGTGGTCACGGGTCAGTTTTATGTAAAAAAAATGTGTTCAGTAAAACTCGTGTTTATAAGTTGCCTTAATGTGGTTGACTGACGGTATCGGTTGCGTCTACTAACGTATTTCTGTGGACGTTTAAGCTGTCTAAGGCGCATGCCACGCAGAAGAGACGTGGGACGGGAGCGCGTCGCTGTCGCGGCGCCCCTGGAATCAATTTTCATACTAAACCGGGGCCGCACTGGTAAGGCGACCGGCGACGCGACGCGACGGCGACTAAATCAAACATAGTTCGAGTTATGTGAGCGGCCGAAGCGGCCGCAGCGGCGACGCCGACTAAATCAACTCTACGTTTGATTTAGTCGCCGTCGCGTCGCGTCGCCGGTCGCCTTACCAGTGCGGCCCCGGCCTTAATGTATAGAAGCGTCGCGATCCAAAGCAGACAGAAGAGACGGAGTGGAGACGCGGCCTGCGAACAAACGATGCGGACTGCGACGCGCCCCAGCCCCACGTCTCTTCTGTGTGGCCTGTACCTAAATGCGATTCTTCCGTAAATTTGACATGGAAATATCTAGTTATGATGTTACTTCTTAGCCATCTCAATTGACTAACTATTTATTTGCATTAAAGCAACTAGAAATCTAATTTTGCAGGTAATTGCAAATGTTGAAAATTGTTTTTTTAATAGTTGCCTCATGAAACTATTGTTTTATGGGCGGAGTTCAAGATGCTGGAGACTATAACGCTAGTAGTAAAAGAAAAGAGTGACGAAAATTAACAACAATATGTGAGTCACAACGGAACTTTTTGCCATTACTCGTTTTGTATGGTTGATTATTATTATTACTATTATGGTCCAAATTTTTGGTCTTCGCTCTTATGTTGTCATGTACCCTATTAAGCATTCATTTCAGGCATGCTGTCTTGAGTAAATTTATACCTACTTTTTCACTAGGTATTCTTCACCGATCTAAATGAAGTATGGCTAGAATATGATTAAATAAATAAATCAAGGAACGATTGACACCATTCGACCAAGTCCCAAACTAAGCAAAGCTTGTACTATGGGTACTAACTAGACAATAGATAAACATACTTATTTAGATAAAAGGATACTTAAATAAATATTCTCGAGGCTCGAGTACAAACATTCGTATTTTTCACACAAATATTTGCTCTGACCGGGAATCTAGCCCGGGTCCCAAGCTTCGCAGTCAGGTTTTCTAACCACTGGGCTATCCGCTCGTCAATATAGTTTGAACATTGAAGACAGGAGCATATTTTATGCATAACTTCGTAGTTTCAGCGAACGAGTGATAAACGGATCCTGGGTAGACGAAGTCACGGTCGTACCGATGTTAAAGTTTAACGGTCTGTATAGTTTTACTACTATGCATTTGAGTGTAAAAACATATACCTATGTCCAATACTCATACGTAATAGTGTCTTTTTGATGATAGATTTGAATTTTGTGACTGTGTGGTAGCATTTGGAATTTTGTAATATAATAACGTATGCAATTTTCCAGAAATGACTTTTTCAATATTCAAATGTTTTCTAATGTCGTCGAGAGCATTTGTCGGCCTGTTTCTCAGCTGCAGTAAAAAAAAAAAAAAAAAAATGAAGTTGAAAAAATAAGTACAAAAAAAAAAAGATACTTCATAGCTAACTTGTTTGCAGTAAAGCCCTTTGCTTCCACTTTCTTATGTTGAAGATTATATTTTTTACCGAACAAAAGAAAGTTTATTGCACTCGAAGAGTTGTGGAACTCTTTTATGTAATTTGCGAGAGTGAATCGTCAAAGGCTGTCGCTCACTCCGGCTGACGGATCGCAAAATTGGATGTTTATTGGTACTTGGATTTCATATTGTGTGTTATTTCATTAAAACCCAGATTTAACATGGGTTTTCATTTAGTAATTTGCTGTAATTTAATATCTTCGGAGTTGACTGACAGATTTTTATTTCGATGGATTCAATGCAGACGTGGGACCATAAATTACCTATAATTGAGGATGTCTGTACTTACCGTCAGATATTTCTGTATCTTTTCAACGTTTTTGAGCGGCATAAATATTTATTGTACAGCCGGGATATGAAAATCTTCGTCTTCGTCAGTTAGTAAATTGACTCCTTTATAAAGTCATGGACTTAGTACCTTTTGAATAATGTGAAACGTCAATGCCATACACAGTTTCGTTTGAAATAAAATGTTGACAGGACTAACAATTGGCTTGGTGTAAGCAAATGTCAGCTTTAAGGTGACGAGCCTTTTTTTACCTTGACTGTACGTATTTAACGTGTGACATCTTCATCATTTTTTTGTTTAAAATTGTCAAAAGAAAGATCATCATCATCATATCAGCTAAGAGACGTCCACTTCTGGACGTAGGCCACCCCAAAGAGTTCTACAGCAGTCGATTTTGCGCTGCCCGCATTCAAGTGATTCCTGCAACCTTGACCAGATCGTCGGTTCCAATCACCATCCTAGAACCTTACCGCCCCATAGGATGCCAGTTTTACTAGCAATTTTACTAGCAATGTGCTGCCCACTGCCACTTAAGTCTGGCAACTCTTCGAGCTATGTCAGTACTTTGGTTACTTTGGAGCATAGTTTGCACCATTGTTCTTTAAAAAAACTACGTGTCCAATTATCGAACTCTCCGAAACGGCTTTAGTGATTTTCAAGTTTTTTTTTGTACATATTTGTTACGTTTGAGAATAGGTCGTAGACTATAATTTATATGGCAAAACAACGTTTGCCGGGTCTGCTAGTAATTTATAAATTAGTAATGATGGTGACATCATTTTTACTGTCACCAAAACCAGGTTTCCACTCAGCATGTGCAGCATGTCAGCATGGGCTTGTGTTGTTGTGTGTGTGTAGCAGCGCGGTGCATTCCACGACGACAAGCAATCTCCAGCATTAACCCTTAATAAAGCCCCATTTATTGGAGCATACTACCATAGAGTCAAAAGCAGCTATCGAATACATACCTGACAAAGGATATTTTTAAAGCTAGTCTTATTTTCAAAAATTACAATGGAAATTGTGACGTAATACGAAATTGTGACGTAATAAGGTTCAATTTCCAACTCAATGCATGTATGTGGTCGCTAAATCGCTTCTACCTTAAGAGTTAACTAAGCTAGAAGCACTAATTTTGTATCACGTTCAAAATTTCACCCCGTATTTATTGTTCTGTTTATTTGGTAGTCATTGTACTAACATTATTTCTAAGCCTACTAACTCTTTAATGTAACTTAAGTAGTGTACCTATCAAGATTAGTTTTTTGGAGACTTTTTGTATTTTTTAATTCCATTTTTTTTACTTTTACGGTCATCCCGTGAAATATTAAGTAGTGTAGTTGTATCTACATGTAAGGGTTCTGTTTTGTTGACGATTACTCATCAAATTTTATGTTACCTGTACTGCAAACTGTAGTTGACTGTACACGTACAGTGAGCTTATAATACAGACATACGTACATATAAGCTCCTGATTGGATCCGAACTCAACCAGTCGGATTCTGACGGCGGATTACGGAGCAAAGCCGTTTGTCTTCGCGCGAAGGGAAAAAGATTTAAGGTTAAGGTTTCAAAGGTTTTGCGGTAAATGGATGTTGCATTTAATTACCTTAATATCTAGTTTAAATGTCACACGAGCATTTGCGATTAGATGGCCCAGTGGTTAGAGAGCCTAACATCGAAGCTTGAGGTCCAGGGCTCGTTCCTCGGTCGGAGCAGACACTATGTAAGTATATAATAAAACTAGCCTTCCGTCCGCAGCTTCGCTCGTGATAAATTAATTTCCCCGTAGGAAAAGGTATTTTCCCGCGGTAAAAAGTAGCCTATGTCACTCAGTGATAATGTAGCTTTCAAACGGCCAAAGAATTTTTAAAATCGGTCCAGTAGTTTCGGAGCCTATTCAATGCAAACAAACAAAAAACAATCAAATCTTTCCTCTTTATAATATTAGTATAGATTAAAAGAAAAAAACCTTTTTTAAAACAAGCTTTCATTAAGTAGATGTTATTAAAAAGAACTAAAAAGCTGAAAATAATCCAATTCTGATAAAAAATAGACCATGCATTAAATCTTTGCGTTTTTTTATCACAGTCCCAATTTTTTCAATAAAAGCGTGTTACACCTTCATTATTTCTCTTGACGTCAAAATGTAACACGCTTTTATTGTTAAAATTGGGACATAATGTATTTGTGTATGTCTATCCACTGCCTAGTACCCATAACACCAGCTTTGCTTACATTGGGACTATGTGGCAAGTGTCTCGTGATATTTATTTATTTTCTTATTATTATAGTGATACTTAGTTATTGAAGGTCAGCTTCTTAAATCTCGTCCCGTCCATTATAGAGCAAGTTCCTAGGGTCCCCAGGTCTTAATTTTTTTTAGAAATAGAATGTGTGGGATAATTTAGCGTTAGTATGTGCTTTGAGCATGTGCATACTTCTCAACTTGAGCCGAAGTTTAATTAATAAGTAGCAGATTCAATGGCTAGTTTCAAGGACTATTTTCATGTCTTGATGCCGGTCTATTCCGTGTTACGGAGCCATGACATTTTGCGTCTTCCGACCTTTCGTTTTCCATCTATTTCGCCAATCAAAGATGATTATTTTGTTCGAGTAGGAGTTAGTCACGTTGGCTTAATTCATTCATCATTATCAGTAGGAAGACGTTCACTGCTTAGTTAAAATTTTACTGAACTATTTTTGTGGGCTCGCACCTCTGAGTTTTACAGAATTTATAAGCTAGTACCTGGGCGACCGAGCTCCGCTCGGACTGAAACTCGGTACCAAGCGTTTTCCCAGAGATAAGACCAAGCTAGATCAATTTTTCATCCCCGAAAACCCCCACATACCAAATTTCATCAAAATCGTTGGAGCCGTTTCCGAGATTCTGATTATATATATATACAAGAATTGCTCGTTTAAAGGTATTAGATAGATAGATACTGAAGAAATTCATTGGCGTGTGTGAAATTCCCAATAGGAACACAGGAACACAGGGCCTGCGTGGGAACTATAATAGTCGCAGTCCTCTCATTCTGTGATGCCTGCGCCCTGCAATAGGACGTATATAAATTGTAAAAATGTAATGCGTAAAATTATTATCAATAAATAAAGTAATTAATCGTCTTCGGTTGAAGCACTCGCATAATTGGAATTGAACTTCACTATAGTAGTGGCCATAATTCAAGAGACAACTTTGACAATTCATTTTGCTCAAATGTTGCCACAGACAGGGTACTTTAAACATGAAACTACCGTGAGACTCACTCATAGTGAAA
The DNA here is from genome assembly GCA_947859365.1 of Archips crataeganus. Classification (NCBI taxonomy): domain Eukaryota; kingdom Metazoa; phylum Arthropoda; class Insecta; order Lepidoptera; family Tortricidae; genus Archips; species Archips crataeganus. The sequence goes on along the minus strand of OX402051.1, from coordinate 22,405,546 downwards.
ATAAACGGATCACTTACGTCTCAAAACGATTTTAACTCGACATGTTTCGGGCTAATCCGTAGCCCTTCCTCTCGGAGTCGCACGTCACGGCGGCTGCCAAACGTGCACTGCGTGCTATCGCCCTGGTCGCGCGGCTACTCGACGCAACTGACAGCGACGCACAACTACCCCCGTTTTCATCATCACTTTTATTGTCATTGTCAAATGTAGGGTAGCACACAACACTCACAACATCACTTTGTAAAGGTTCGCCCACACTCACCGTTGACGCAGAACGCACATTCAACACTGTTTTCCAACTCAGGGGCACTGACCAACCACTATCCGCTATCGAGAGGAAGGGTTACGGATTAGCCCGAAACATGTCGAGTTAAACTCGTTTTAAGACGTGAGTGATCCGTTAATTTTCACTACAGACAGGGTAGTGCTGTTCGTGTCGATAATAAAAAAAAAACATTACGGCTTTGGCTACCTGTGGTATTTATTCATTACTTTCGGTGATATGATTAAATTAATTTAACAATTTACATTTCAATGTAAGATATCATTAAAGGAATTAAAAAAAACCGTCTTATATCAAATCATATAGTCCAGTTGACACTGATTATCGATATCAGCCACATCACTATTTAATTTCATCTAACCCTGGTAACCCTTTAATTGTCAAGCTTGTCTCTCGAATTATGGCCACTACTATAGGTAAGTTCGTTTAATTCCTAAAGGTAGGATTATGATAATGATTTGATCGTATTTATCTCGCTGTTTCAAACGACTGAACCGGAAAAGAAATTGCAGTGCTGACGTCACGCGCTGTGACGTCAGCATGGAATTGGAGCGCCGCACCTGTGTGCGTGGCCCGCAGCTGTGTGCTGTGTGCGTCCAATGACGTCGCTTGCGTAAAGTCGGCGGGTGGCGGTTACCTGTCGTTTGCATGGTTTATGTAATGGTACTAATGGTTCATGAAATGAAACAATAGGGATGTTGACACCATTAAAAAAGAATTTGAAGACACGACTCCAGTAAAAAAACGCTTTATTTCAGCCCCGAAAGCCAGATTAATTTTCGATTAAATGCAAAATTGGATTTTTTGTTGCTTTAAAACAAATAAATAGTTAGTTGATTGAGTATGCGAATAATGACGTCATATGTCGCTATTGTCATTCAAACTTTATGGGAGATTGTGTTTTGACAGCTCATAAAAAGAACGTTAGTTGATTGGTGGTGTCAACATCCCTATTACTTTGCTCACCCGCGATCTTATGATAGTTACGTTTATGTAAGAAATGCGTGTTCGTGCTCCTCCACCTTCACACTGTACGATCACACACATACACACATTTCTTCTTCTTCATCCATCATCATCATCATTTCAGCCGAAAGACGTCCACTGCTGAGCATAGGTCTTCCCCAAGGCTTGCCAAACAGATCGGTCCCGCGCCATCCGCATCCAACGCGATCCCTCAACCTTAACTAGGTCGTCGCTCCATCTTGTCGGAGGCCTACCTACAATGTGTCTTCCGGTCCGTGGACGCCCCTCAAGAACCTTTTTGCCCTATCGGCCATCAGTAGGCCATCAGCCATCATTTCTTATGGTAACGCCATCAGATTTGAGGTCATGCACACAACAACACGGCATATAATGACAGTGGGATTTTGACATTTATTCGTACCGATAGCAAGTTCAACAGACTCAACAATACTCAACATAGAATTACAAGAATGACTAAAAATTTCTACAACCTATTTCTTTAAGAATAATTTATGAAAATACATCTAGTTCAAACAAAACAGAAAATAAAATGTTTTGATCTATTTTATATAAATCGCTATTTATAAAATACAGATTTAATTTCTTGCGAATATTTCTTATCAGTTTCAAATTGTTTTAATTCAAAAATAGGTTATATGATAAAATAACAATTATAATATGCATAGTAGCGTAGGTATTTCACCTTAAGATCATAATAATTCACATTTTCATTCACTCATTCATTTCATTCAATTACTACTTTTTTGCAATCAGTAGTTTATGTAGCTGTGTGTGTAATCATTCGCCTCAACTCTGATGGCGTTACCTATACATAAACGTAGCTATCATTCATACCGTATCATAAGGTCGCGCGTGAGCGAAGTAATTGTTTCAGTTCATTAATATAAACCTCCGCAAAATAACGTCTGATTCAATATACGTAAATATTTGTAGTGGTTGGTGTTAATTGTGAGTTATTCCCAATTGTATGAGTTAAAAATGTCAGGAGAGTGTCGGATTCATCATCTTGGTCTATACGTCCCAGGCACTGCAGCCTTTTTAACGAAGGTCGTCTAGTCAAGTTGGACTCGCACTTGGCAGGTTTTCCTCTTAATTAAACTGCCATTAAATCCGGCCAAGTGCGAGTCTGACTCGCGTGCGAAGGGTTCCGTACCATTATCTATAAAAACAGCAAAAAATCACGTTTGTTGTATGGGAGTTACCCTTAAATATTTGTTTTATTTTAATGTAATAATTTATTTTTAAAGCTAATATATAACTAAATATTCTGTGAATATTTCAAGCGTCTACCTGTTGCCGTTATCAATATCGGGCAAAAACGAGCAAAAAACATCACTTTTGTTGTATCGGAGCCCCCTTAAATATTTATTTTATTCTATTTTTTAGTATTTGTTGTTATAGCGGCAACCAAAATACATTATCTGTGAAAATTTCAACTGTCTAGCTATCATGGTTCATGAGATACAGCCTCAAAAAAAGGCTCGGTAAAAGCTTGGTCGACTTTTTTTCTAAGTTCAGGGCTCACGGGAAGGCTATCCGACAGTTTAGTCCATTAAATTCAATTTCAATAGATTTCAGCGAAACTGAAAGTAATTTATTCATAAGCCTAAATGAATAGATTTATCAAGTTTTTTAAGGCTATTTGCGAATCGTTTAGGACAAGGCTTTGATAACACTTACTAATGGTTTAAGTGATTTTAGTTGTATAAGCTTCTATTTCACTAACAAAGTTTGTTGGTTAAAATCGACTCTTTAATTAAAATTTCACCCACTTTTAGTGAAAGGATTGACATGTTTGGTAAAGATTACGTAATTTGGATGACAATGGAAGTACAGCCAACACGTTTAAAATTAAAAAATAAAATAAAATAAAAAAATAAATTTAAATTTCTCGGTTTTGAGACCCTAGGTTCTTGGGGTCCCGGCGCACACAACTTGATAAAAGAAGTGCAAAAGCGTCTGGTTAACACCACTGGGAGACCAAAGGGCTGGCAGCTATCTCTCTCAACGAATCGCCATCGCCATTCAACGAGGGAATGCTGCCAGCTTTGTGGGTACGATGCCAAGGGGGCCTTTTTTTAGACTTAGGGGCTGTTTCACCACCCATTGATTAATTTTAACTGACAGATAAATGTGATGCCGTCTCCGTCTATTCGAACAAAACAAACAGAGACGGCATCACATTTATCCGTCAAATAAATTTGATCAATGGATGGTGAAACACGAGTAAATCTACTTAGAAGTTTTTAATTTAGATACATATTTAGTTTATAGTTAAGTTTTATTATTGTTTTTTTTCTTAATATTTGTATTCATTTGTGAATATAGAAGTTAAATTTTGTGAATAAAGGGCTGCGGCGGCTGCCGAGCAGGCTCAAATGAACAAGCGCCGCAAATATTCAGCTTTAACAAGCTATCATGAATTTGCGGCGCTTGCTTTTGAGACAATGGGACCATGGTCAGAAGACACAAAACTTTTCATAAAAGATTTGTCCACACGCCTGATTTTGGCCTCAGGCGACCCCAGGGCTGGCACTTACCTCTCACAAAGACTAGGAATAGTAGTTCAGAGAGGTAACGCGGCCAGCATCTTGGGGTGCCTGTGGCGGAAAATTTAGACGATATTTTTACTTTGTAGTTTTAGTTTAAGTTATATATATGTATTTAGTTCTAGTTTTCTAATTTGTATATTTTGATTTGAAATAAAAGTTTTTACTTTTTACGTCATTTGCTCATAAAGGAAAGAAGTAAGTTGTAACGTTTTTAAACGAGAATAAGTTTTTTTTAAGTGTCGTTACCAATTTTTTTTGATTCTTAGACTGCTTGTACTAAGTATAACCTGATTAACTATGATAGTGACTATACCAACCACATCAACGGGGTCGTCCAAAGTCTAGACGCATTACATCGACTAATCACAGACGACTGCATCTAATAAGCATCATCAACGAAATATGACCTGTCGTCTGTGTTCTATTTATCTTTACGTTAAAGCTGAAACTTCGCATTTTGGCCACTCAGATTATATGATTTGCTTTTGTCTGGCAAAAGCTGTTAGTTTAATTATTTGTTTTAAATTGTTTACGTGCTTCGAGTTTTTGTTGAAAATGTGTTACTAAAACAAAATTATTTAAACCACGAGTAAAATAACAGAAACATGTTATTTTAAGGGCAGATGGGTAGGTAGAAGGGTAGAAAGATAGCAAAATAATATTAAAATCACCGAAGAGAGGTATATAACTTTGAAGGGTGTTTTTTTCATGAAAATATGAGTTTGAGCCGATATAACAAAAAGTCATAGTGGCTAGGTTTGACCTATGGCCTCTCAAGCAGAGGGTCGTGGGTTCAAATCCCGGCTAGCACCTCTGAGTTTTTCGGAGTTTATGTGCGAAATTAAATTTTAAATTTACCATGAGCTTTACGGTGAAGGAAAATATCGTAAGGAAACCTGCATACACCTGCGAAGGAATTCTATGGTGTGTGTGAAGTTCCCAATCTGCAATGGGCCCGCGTGGGAACTACGGCGCGTCCTCTCTCATTCTGAGAGGAGGCCTGTGCTCGGCAGTGAGACGTATATAGGCTGGAATGATGAACCAAATGCGTGCTCATTATTTTTCATGTTCTTAAACATTATAATTAAATATTTCGTACTAAATACAAACTGAAATATAGATGCACAGAAAAAACCCCAGAAAAAAGACCAATGATGAGAATCGAACCCAGGTTCTCAGCATTCCGTGCCGTGTGCCATACCCCTACACCACCACTGGTCTAGAGATTAGACACGAATCTTTCCTATACATCATACATTTCAGTCTGCTAAATCATCACCTTATGCAGTGACAAGCGCACATCTATGTTACACCCTCTATCGAGAGATTTTAACACTCCTTCGGAACTAACCGCTCACCTGGACAAGAGATGGCGCTACTGTGCAACTTTAAACAAGTTAGCTATGAAGTATCTTTTTGTATTTATTTTTCTGGGGTTTTTTCTGTGCATCTATATTTCAGTTTGTATTTAGTCCAAAATATAAGATTTCACGGGATGACCGTAAAAGTAATTAAAAAATGAAGTTGAAAAAATAAATACAAAAAGAAACCAGTAATAAATATCTACAGAAGTCAGAGGGCTTAGTCCTTGGTTTAGTCACTTTTCAATACCTTGGAAGACAATTTCTCCAAATAGGTTGAGATTGGCCGGTTAAAAAAACACAGGTCTGTTATTTTAACATATATTAAAAAAAAAAACTAATCGCAGCCGGACAGTTGGGCACCTTTTCTTGTTAGTAACTTTGAAAATGCAGAAATTCTCGCACTTTCGACAACCTCATCACACCGTTTCAAAGTGATCCCATATTTGCATTGAAGGCTGAATTTCAAGATCACTGCATTTATTTATAGGATGTCTACTCGGAGGCTGTAGACGAAAATAGAAGAGCGGTCATGGTCCCTGCCACCGGACACTTTCTCCCGCGGAATTAGATCGAGGCCTGTTTTAGTCGAACGCTTGAGAATAGCTTAGCCTTGCACCGATCCTTGAACTATCCACATCCTAGAAAACCAGAGGCCGTATTGTCAAACGCTTCTGACACTTGCCTTCGCTTTCTCCGTCTCTCTCTGTCATCGTTTTTATACCGTTTGACAGAAAGAGATAGTGATTGCGAAGGCGAGCGTCAGAAGCGTTAGACAATAAGCCTGCTGAGGCCGAACCTATTGTCAAACGCTTCTGACGCTTGCCTTCGCTTTCTCCGTCTCTTTTAGACTCTAGTCTTTTAGACGACCAGATGGCCTAGTAGGTAGAGAACCTGCCTACGAAGCTTGAGGTCCCGGGTTCGATTCCCGCGTCGGGGCAGATGTTTGTATGAATAATACGAATATTCGTTCTCGGGTCTTGGGTGTTTAATATGTATTTAAGTATGTATCTATCTATATAAGTATGTTTATCCGTTGCCTTGTACCCATAACACAAGCTATGCTTAGCTTACTTTGGGACTAGGTCAATTGGTGTGAATTGTCCTGTGATATTTATTATTTATTTATTTATTTATTTCTGTCATCCTAGATCTGTAGCGTCTGGGTTTTACAAAGTTGAATAAATAAAGTATATGCTTTAAAAAATGGCAAAGTGGTCCTCATCATCATCATCATCATCATTTCAGCTGAAAGACGTTCACTGCTGAACATATTCCTCCCCCAAGGCTCGCCAAACAGATCGGTCCCGTGCCATCCGCATCCAACGCGATCCCGCAACCTTAACCAGGTCGTCGCTCCATCTTGTTTTAGGCCTACCTACACTACGTCTTCCGGTTCGTGGACTCCACTCGAGATCCTTTTCGCCCTATCGGCCATAAGTTCTACGAGCGATGCGCCCTGCCCACTGCCACTTGAGTCTGGCGATTCTTCGAGCTATGTCGGTGACTTTAGTTCTTACATTTATCTGTCTGTTCAATAATACTAAAAATTTGAGCTGCCAGAAATCCCGTGAAATATTTGGCATTTGCGTGAACGGACAGGGCGTAGCGGCTACACGGCATTCCCGTAGTGGCACTACGCAACATTCTCGTAGCGATGCTACGCGACATTCTCGTAGCGGTGCTACGCGCGGCATGCTACGAATTCAACAGAGATTATAATTTAGATTTATTGTCTGGATTATGTTATTCTAGGAAGTGTTGGGAAGGATTGGGCGTTGAATTTTAATATCATGAAATAAAGCATATACATACTCATACTACTGTTATAAAGTTATAAATGTGAAAGTTCACGAGAGTGTACGTCTATTTGTGTGATACAACATTTTTTGTTTGCATCTCACCTGTAGACATCACCATTATCGTCATCCCAGCTTATATATACGACACACTGCAGGGCACAGGCCTCCTCTCAGAATGAGAGGGCTTGGATGTAGTTCCTACGCGGGCCCAGTGCGAATTAGGAACTTCACACACACCATTGAATGTCTTCGCAGGTGTATGCAGGTTTCCTTAGGCTGTTTTCCTACACCGTTAAGCTCATGGTAATTTTCATATGCAATTTCGCACATAAATTCCGAAAAACTCAGAGGTGCGAGCCGGGCATTGAACCCACGACCCTCTGCTTGAGAGGCTATAAGTCAAACCACTGGGTAACCTCGGCTTTTTATGTGTATGTTTGTAAGTTTTTAAATTGATGGGGCTTAGGAGAAAGTTAGAACCAGTTTATAACTTGAATTAATGACATAAATACTTGTACAGTGTTGGCAACCTTAGCTATAAAAAAGTAGTAGATAAATTTTGAAAAATTGGTAGAAATTGGTACACCATAGCACATTGCAGCAGCCGTGGTCACGACCACGACCATGATTCGTGACCACAGCCTCTGCAATGTGGTTGAAACGTCGAGGTGATTTTAGCAATACATAGTTCGTAATTAAGCCGCGAGAAACAATATCACTATTATTTGTTAGCAAAAAAAATATTCCTATATCCTGTAGATGCATTTTACTGCGCAAACTTTCATGGCACAAGTGATGCAAAAAGTAATTATCACCAAAATACTTCAAAGGTGAAGGGTGTACCGAGTATTGTATCGGAAAGCCGGCGTTCGGCAATAAATCTTAATATAAACAATATTAGCGAGCAGCTGCCGACGTTACCTGCTGAAATGAGGCTCGACCAAGTAAGAGAGCAACGGGGAAAAATACTAGGTATTTTGATACGAGTATTTTTTGTTTTTGATGCTTGATAAAGTAACGAGCTTCAGATAAGTTATAAATAAAATAAACTAAACAAAATTTGTGCTATAAGGACTAGGCTACAGATAAACATAAATACATATAAATCTTCCTAAACTCGAGAGCAAATATTCGTATTATTCACACAAATATTTGGCCCGACCGGTGATCGAACCCGGGGCCTAAAATTTCTCTCTCTCTTCCTAGTCGGGCACTCTTATCAGAGTGGTCGTGGTTGCGCAGACGAGGTACACGGAGTGATGTTCGGTGGGTCGCAGACTTTTTCGAGGACAGCCCTCTTAGCAATTTGCTTCCATTTTTCCTAAAATTTAAGAGTCACTTTATTGTTTTTGGATCATTTCGAGATATTAGATGGGTCCCACTGAAAAAGAGCGTTGTGGCTTGCCACAACATTATGCTGAGTGGGGCCCAATTTATACTATTCGATATTCTTTTTTTATTTGTAAATTTCCTGTCAAATGTATTTTTTTTTCTGTGTTTGTATCGAATATGTGTAAATAAACATCTCTCTCTCTCTCTCTCTCTCTCTCTCTCTCTCTCTCTCTCTCTCTCATATTTCTTATTTTTTTGTTTTATTTTATGTTTCATGTTAAAATTACGAATAAATGTTTTCCTTTCTTTCGATATTAGAGGACTGACTTAAATTCCATATCAGTTATCTACACTAAATGCAAGAAGGGCCTTTCTAATACTTTTTATCTTTACACATGTAGTGACAGTTACTAAGCTGTTGATTTCGATGGATTGATGGATGGCCTCAGGTAAAAAAAAAGCAATTGAAACAAAATTTTAAACTTTTGTGATTTTCACTCATAATTATTATCATACATTTACCACGCAAAACAATATTTACCTCGATCGGTCTCGGTCGGTCGGTGGTGGTGGCTGCAATGTGGTCGAAACGTCGAGGTAAATGTTGTTTTGTGTGATAAGTCCCGTTTAGTATAATAATTATGATTGACAGTTAGTTCTGACAAATAAAGAATATTTAGCGGGATTTCAATTTACATATTAAATGGTGTTGTAAATTTCATAAATATGATATATATTTTGAGCGTTTATTTAATTTTCAGTACCACGGTTAGCGAGCGGGGATTTTATCCGAAGCTTTCGTAGCATTTTGCCCTCTCATGAACAGTTAATATTTATATAATTTAAGAAAGAATGATAATTTACTGCGCCAACAAATATTTATACCCATTACATGTACCAGTACATACGAACAACAAAAAGTAATTTTACCTGGTAATTTTACTTTTATACAAAACACGTGCGCCAGATAGTCGCATCGAATATTCATAGCTTAACAATTAATAAACAATTATTGTTCCGTTTAGTTTGTAACTGTTTCGAATCGAATAAATCAGCAGGTTGGTCAACAATCGATCTTGGAATTAATTACGCGTCGGAATTTGTTCGATTCGATTAATCGTCATTTGTCCGATTGTTGGAAAGTTCGATGAACTTCGACCACCGATTAGGAGTTTACAGGATGTGTTGGAACTGTTAATGGATTTTAGGAGTTGGAGCTGGATTAAACCTGTATACAATGTGTGGAAGGCTACATTCGATTCATAAATTTTTACTAACTCATTTTCATTACCAGGGCCCAATAGGGATGTTTCCTAGGTAAAAAAATAATAATTCTTATTAGTCCGTATTTTACATTATCAAAAAATATTAGACACGTAATTTTTCTTTTGACAATTAAATAAAAAATGACGAAGATATGGCGCGTTGAAGTTCCGCGTGACGAGGCGTGACGTCACTTGTTCCTAAAACGCTCATACAAAGTGTAGGAACAAGTGACGTCACGCGAAACTTCAACGCGCCATATCTTCGTAATTTTTTGTTTAATTGACAAAATAAAAAATACGTGTCCAATATTTTTAGATAATCTAAAAAACTGACTAGTTAGGAAAGTAGCATATTGCATAACAAATTACAAGCTAATAGTATCACTCGTAAATTGAATTGAAAATGAATAAATAATTGATTAAATTGTAGCCGTGGAAGCCGTGGTGGCCTAGTGGTTTGACCTATGGCCTCTCAATCTCAAGCAGAGGGTCGTGGGTTCAAATCCCGGTTCGCACTTCTGAGTTTTTCGGAATTTATGTTCGAAATTACATTTGTAATTTACCATGAGCTTTACGGTGAAAGAAAACATCGTGAGGAAACCTCCATACACCTACCAAGAAATTCAATGGTGTGTGTGTGAAGTCCCAAAACTGCACTGAGCCCACGTCGGAACTACGGCCCAAGCCCTCTCATTCTGAGAAGAGGCCTGTGCCCTGCAGTGGGACGTATATAGGCTGGGATGATGATGACTCGTAAATAACTAAAAAAATTCTACCTAAACATATTATTGAAAAAAAAAATCTAATTAATAATAAATTAAAATAGACGAAAATGCCAATAAATCCCCAAAATCACTTACTTTTGTAGATTACAGGAAAATTTGTAAGAAATGTGCTCTTTAAATATACGGACATAATAAAAGCTACACAGTGAAAAATTATAAAAAATACTATGTAAATTATGTAGTTGGATGCGGAGGGTACGGGACCGATCTGTTTGGTGAGCCTTGGGGGAGGCCTATGTTCAGCAGTGGACGTCTATCGGCTGAAATTATGACTAAGTGTATTTATTTGAAATAATATACAGACAGTGTATAGCTTGGAAAACTTTTTATTTTATTTTCAGATTTGTACCTCAAAGTGACCTCCAAATTCAAAATTCATTTACTTATTTATTAATGTTTGTGAAAAACCCCTGATAAAACAGCAGAGCTGAATGCTGAGCTTTTAATAAGCTGAAGGAAAAAGTATCGTTTAATTACTTATACAAAATTCTAGGTAGGTACGAGTACAAAGGAAATTTTCCACATGAAATGTGAAATTCAGGTCCCGTTCTACAATACTTAGGTATACTAATCTAATACGTAAACGGGGCACGTTTCGAAATGCTAATCAGGCGAAACAACCATATCATAACTAAAAGCTTTTTAGGGTTCCGTAGTCAACTAGGAACCCTTATAGTTTCGCCATGTCTGTCCATCCGCGACTAAGCTCAGAGACTGTTAGTACTAGAAAGCTGTAATTTGGCATGAATTATAATCAGTCACGCCGACAAAGTGATTACATAAAAAAACTAAAACAATTTTTTTAGGGTACCTCCCATAGACGTAAAGTGGGGGTGATTTTTTTTTTCTCGACTAACCCTATAGTGTGGGGTATCGTTAGATAGGTCTTTGAAAACCATTGTGTGGTTGCTAACATGATTTTTCTATTCAGTTATCTGTTTGCGAAATATTCAACTTTTTCATTAACATCGACCGCCCCCCCCCCCCTCTAAAATCTAAACTGTTGGGCGGAAAAATTTGAAAAAAATCAGAATGGTAGTAAATATATCAAATTTACTAGGAAAATTATAGCGGTTAAGATTGCTTGGAAATTATTTGTAGTTTTAGAGTAAATAGTAGCCTAAGGTATAAAACATACCTAAACTTAGATGATTCCGTACACATACGAAATCCTTTGAAAAATATTACTTGATTTTTTCGTAATGGCTACGGAACCCTACCTTGGGCGTGTCCGACACGCTCTTGGCCGGTTTTTTCCTAAATTATTTTAATAATCTTGCACAGCAATCGCGACCAAAAACAGCTGAAAGCGCTGCGAACAAAATTAATTTTAAAACAAAACAAAACACTAGCTAACATCTTTAGCTACTTTGAAATTCTGTATCACCCACCAATAAACGTTGGTCTCCGTTGTCCTTTTGACGCAGCTTTTATTCACTTACGAATCGGTGGCTCTACAACCATTGGTCAACGACAAGTATTCTCCAATTTACGTTGGTCTCTGCGATACTGGGTGGGTCCCGTTGGTGTTTGGTAATATTGGTTGATGGGGAGGGACGGGAGGTCTGATGGGTTGGTTTCGGTTTCCCTAAGAGGCTCTGATAAGGCGGCCCTCGGGCGTTAGAAGGTACCGGCTGATAATGGACCGTCAGCCTGCGTTATACTTGAGTGAAGGTGCTTCGACGGAGTTTAACTAACCAACTAATTTTAATTTTATTAGAGGACGGCTAAAGGTTTTAGCGTTGTGATGTAAGAATGGAATAAGTTACTAAGTAACGGTGAGCAAAGTACGTTTTGGAATTAAATTGCGTTTAGTTTATAGAATGAAGAGAGTAGGATTTATTACTCAGATCCTATCCTATTAGTATTGTGTTTGGATGTTTGGATGGCTTGATGTTTGTTACTTTATAACACAAAAACGGATATTTAGATTTGGATGAAATTTGGCATACGGATAATTTTGCACAATCTAGATTTTTCTGCTGGATATTTTTTAGTTATCCCGTAAAATTGCTTTATTACTGCAGTATTACCGCCGAAGACGCAGGCAACAGCTAGTAAATTATAATTATGGTTTTGAAAAAAAATGGTAGGTACTAGTATATGCCATTAGACATAACTCATTATTGTTTTCAATGATGATGGAAGTCAGTGACAGTGAGAGTTATTGATTTAATATTTCGCGATTTTTAGTGATTTCCTTGATGTTTAACTTAAATTTCTTTAAATTTAACCTACGCTACGTAAGAACGGAAATAATCCGTGCCTTCAGTTTTATTTCACCAAAATTCACTTAGGCAAAAAGATGTCTGCGCAATCTGCGCATTGAACTTTTTTACTGTGCTAGAACTTCAGCATTAAAAATAACAAGTTACATAATTTTACGTGAACATTGAGACTTCTACTTACCTACGTATTTTAGGTAAAGGGAAACATCATGAGGAAATCTAAACACTAGCAAAGACATTCAATGGTGTATGTAAAGTTCTTAATCCGCACTGGGCCCGCGTGGGAACTACGGCCCAAGCCCTCTCATTCTTACGGAAGGCATGTGCTCTGCAGTGGGTCGCATTTATGCCGATATGATACTTCGCGCAAAGACTAATTTTAGGAGAACATCCTCCTTCCCTTAAGTATCATTTTTCAAAGACAACATAAAGATAAACCACTCTGCATGCGACATTATAATTCCCGGCGAACGACGTACGTGCATAAACAAGGAGCCATTTTGTATTCCAATGCTAACTCAAGGTTAATATTCTGCGATCTTACTATGTTACGACCCTTAAACCTCATTCGCACCAGGCTTTAAGGTGATAGCGGCTCTAAAACTATTAGCGTAAGGTCGCTGTTTGGTATTCCGTAGTAAAGTGACATGTCGTGAATTTCATTTTTATCGTTATCGTTACTTAGGAGTGTCGTTATAAAGAGGCTTGTTGTAGGGATTTGCAACGCTCAGCCCGAGGGCTTTGTGAGCGCAGATCGATGCGGGGTTCGATTCTTGATTGGGAACAAAGTGGCTTTATTGATGTTCGATTGGTTTTAAATGGGAACCTATCGATGTTTAGAAAATTATATTTCCGAAGGTTTAGAATCCCGAAAACTTCATTTGTCCGAAAGCATTTTTATCTGAAACTGTAAATATTTCAGGATTTATTTTAGGACCATCGTGTAGAACCCTTTAGGTTAGGTTAGGGTTGTTTTATAAAAATCCTGAAATATTTACAGTTTCAGAAAAAAATGCATTCGGATAAATGAAGCATTCGGGATTTTAAATATTCGGAAAAAATATTTCTATATTTTGATAGGTAACCGTTTTAAATGGTACCTTTGCTGTGTTGTACGCTCGCTTTGAGCACAGCACAGACAGCTTCTCTATATAGTCTGACACACTTGGAATTGCAATTGTTTTCAGCATTTCTTCTGTCATACGTTATAAGATGAGGGTAGAGAGAGATGGTGAATGCGATTGCGAGCGCCCGCGCAGTGGGCCCTGTTTATATTATTCCAGTAAAATCGTTCCAGTGACTTGACACTGCGGTGCTCGATTGACCTCTTGTAACGTAATATAATGTTACTGGAATGATCGTAAACAGGGCCTTAGACTATACAGTTACTGGTCTGAATTATATTTTTAATTAAAAGATAAATCATAGTATTTTGCGAGCTCTACATTTCGAGATTAAAAACTCAATTTTCAAAAAAGCTTGACTAGACAGACAATGTTTTTTCTGTGGACCGTTCATTTGTTTCCACCTGCTACGATCCTGACATACATCTTTCGCTTCCGCAACAATCATTAGTCTTATGAGTTAAAATCGGGTTTTGTTCCGCGTACCTTGATTTTGAAGAAGCCCGATATTTCGGCACAGTTGCATGCGCCATTTTTTTTTTTTTTTTTTTTATATATAAGAGGTGGCAAACGAGCAGACGGGTCACCTGATGGAAAGCGATCACCGTCGCCCATGGACACCCGTAACACGGGGGGCATCACAGGTGCGTTGCCGACCCTTTTAGGAATTGGTAGGCTCGTTTTTTAAAGATCCCTAAGTTGTAACGCTCCGGGAATGCTGCCGCAGAAGGCTGATTCCAGATCTTTGTCGTGCCATGATCACGACTCGTAGAAATCAGTAATGACCGCGATAGTCTAAAGTATTGAATCATTAGTCTGCTCATGTTCCCTGGTTTCGGGGTCTCCTCACCTGACCTTTCTTCAAGACATCCCCAATCTGATCATGGAATGTCCTTCTAACCATACTTTAAACTTCAAATGGAAACTTGGGATGGCGGGAGCTCGCGTTTAATAGGCAAGCGTGGAGCAAGAGAGTAGAGGCCTTTTCCCAGCAGTAGGACACCAAAGCAGGCTAATAAAAAAAACTTCACATACAAAATGTCAGCAAAATTGGTTAGTAACAAAATAAAACACATGAAAACTACGTTAGAGCATAGAAAAACCTGTCAAACAGCACCAAACAAACAATAATATATTTACTAAATTAATTCTAAAAGAATCGGAATTTACCTTAATTAAAATGTCAATCATGATGATGATAATGAAAAGTCAACCCTGTCCAACCATCATAAGAATCGTGTGTTGCCTCTAAAATCCCTCCTTGTTCAATGTCCTTCTTGGTCTTCCTCTATGTTTTGTACTTTGGGACTAGGTCAATTGGTATCAAGACGTGTCCCGTGATATCTTGGTATTTTTAATCTAGTCTTAAGCTTTCGAAATTGGATCATTTGAAGACATAGTGACTCAGCTAAATCGGGTTCGCGGAGCGCGTAACGAGCGCGCGCCTGGCCGCGCGGGCTGGGCCCAGTGGCTCCCTGATTTATGGCCGCCCTACACGCAGGGCCGAGGATTGTGTACAGGCAATTAGTTTAAAAAGGCGCAGACGTTACGTGTGTTGTTGATGGGATGCCTTTGCTACTTAAAGATTAGCTGGTTATAAGATCTAAGGTGACGCCAAGAAACGACTTCCAAATTTTCCCAATTAGAAAAAAATTACTCCGTGTTCTGCATTCATCACGACCGGTTGACGACCGGATAGCCTAGTTGTTAGAGAACCTGACTGCGAAGCTTGAGGTCCTGGGTTCGATTCCCAGTCGGGGCAGATATTTGTGTGAAAAATACGAATGTTTGTGCTCGGATCTTGGATGTTTAATACGTATTTATCTATATAAGTAAGTTTATCCGTTGTCTAGTACCCATAGTACAAGCTTTGCTTTGTTTGGGACTAGGTCAATTGGTGTGAGTTTTCCTGTGATATTTATTTACTTATTTATCATAAATCCAGCCTATATACGTCCAACAGCAGGGCACAGGCTTCCTCTCAGAATGAGAGGGGCTGAGCCGTAGTTCCCACGCGGGCCAGTACGGATTGGGTGACACACCACTGAATTTCTTCACAGGTGTTCCATCACCGTTAAGCTCATGGTAAATTTCAAATGTTCTGCATTAATGTTGCTTAAAAACCACCCATGCCATTATATTTTCATGACATGTTTCTAAAAGTAGCGGGTGATATAATTTCGGAATTTTTGCTCAATCCTGTGGGAAAATCGGGATAAGAAGTAGCCTCTATGTATTATTCCAGACGTCCACCTAATTAAGTACCAAATTTTCGCATTTATAATATTTTCCAAGTTGTCAATTCAATAACTTGCAATAAAATTGTACACATACGAGCTTTTTTGTATGGAAATACTATCAAACGCTTCGAATCGCAACCCACTTTGGAACCTTTTCAGAGGAACAGTCAATGTGTCGTCGCATTACCCGACAACAATGTCATTCTGTATGTTTAGGATTGTACCCTTGTTTTTCTTAATAATTTCGCCTGGCAACATTTTGTCTCGAATTTGAATTAAAAAAAAAAGTAAATCGCTTGTCATTCTCTCTTTTCGAAGTTTGAATAACTGTCGTGTCATTTGTCGGCGTGTTACCGCGCAAATTATATCGCAAGTAAATTCTCGTATCGTTTCTCGTCTATATTATATTTATTTTGGCGTCAACTACGTGTAAAAGTGTGAGGAAGGCTGATCCACTGGAGGAAGCACTGTCCTAGCTGTATCCTAGTAGTTGTGCTGGTTAATGGTAACCTTGTCGGAGGTAATTTCGGACGAGCCAAAGATCGAGGAAACCTGCACCAGCCACTACGGCTAGGATCTGCACCACCATCTGCAGACGTCGAGGTGAGTGCTTCCAACCAAAAGTCTCAGCCTTTATCCCAAATCAGTTGCCGTATGTATATTATTAATTATCGTTTGTCGTCTACAGTCCACTTAAAACCCCAATCACTGTATTATTTAAAAAAATTACACGTGCGATATATTATTAACGCGTCGAAAGCGACACGTGTGTACAAAAGGTTACACGTGTAGTCTGCGGCCTCAGTCGCTCTCGAATAAGTAAACAATGAGCACTTGCTTGACAGTTACGTCTAAAATCGAGTTTGAATTAAATTGCCATTATGTGTTATGAGTAACTGCACTAATTATGCTAAAAAAAAACAAAAAAGCACAAGAAACCACAATGTCACAAGTGAGTGCTTTTCATGACGCTTAATGTGAGGAGGCTCTAGTTAAAAATCTGTGAATCTGTGGAGTACTACTTTAAAACCTGTATCCTTGGTGTATCCCTTCCTAAGTGTATCCCTTCATTCGCGTATTCCTTGGCATTATCTTTTAACGTTTATTTAAATAACCTTGACCAGAGTTTTACACTGCGAGTATAATAATACGAGTGACTACATTGCAGGCTTAAATAATCAATTATAATCGTTGTGTAAGTATACAAGTAACCCCTAATCTACAACTACTTGGATAATCTTATTTGCATTGCGAAAACCTGGCTTTGACGTGTAAACCTCATCAGCGCCTCAAAAATAGATTGTCATCTAGTCACAAAATTAAACATGACAGTCACGTTTGGTGGTCATAGTTGATCTAATGTGTCAGTCAATTTGGACACTAATCTAATAAACATAAAAAAGTTTTTGTTAAAAATTTCATTTTCATTAGAAGCTTTTTGGCTGACTGTACTTTTTGTTGACTGTCATACATTATCATCCAACTTGCAAAGTATACCAAATTTCAAGTAAGTAAATCCGACCACTGGAAGTGGATCAAATTCGACTTCCAAGATTTGACCCGGACATACAATACATACTTACTTACAATGAAAGTTAAATAAAAGCTTGTAAAATAAAATGAAATACTGTCAAGACTGTTGAGTCCAAAACTTATTATCAGGTACACGTCCCTTTGAACTAAACAAATCCTATTTGTATCCAAAAATACCTAACATCCATCAATCCAGCGTGTCAGAAGTCAGTCCGTCAGTCAGTGCGTCGGGGGAAGCAAAAACACCGCTAGCGGATACCCACGGGGCCCTAACCCATTCGTATACATTATGACGTGTTGGGCAGAGTAGTCACGTGATATGATTTAACTTGTCGAAAATGCGAGTGTATGTGCTAGCTTTAGGGGAAATTGAGAAATAGGGAATCACTTCGTTTCTCATAATGTCATTTGTCATAATTTCATTTGCCATATTAACGTTTGCCATAAAATTATAAGACAGTGATGATTTCAGGATTTTTTGAAATGTAATCTTATAGAATGCTGTAGGTTAGGTTTGTTTTTCACTTCTGAGGGGCTCAGAAATCTGTTTTATGACTCTAACGCATTTGCTGTACCCACGGTGTATTTAAAGGTTCTCTAATTTTTCGCCCAAAATATTTTTCCCGACCGATTAATTTCCCAACTGTTTTCTTTTCTGATACTGTAAGTACTTTTGGTATAAAACTAACCTAACCTAACCTACTTACAGGGTTCTAGAGGATAGTCCTGATACATACCCTAAAAAGCTTACAGTTTCAGAAAAAAAAATCTGTTGGGAAATTAATAGAAATTCCCTACTTAAAGATCTACAAAAATAACCAACGCCATTTAACATTATAAAAAAGGTTCACTAAAAATAAGTACAACAATTCATAGAATCTCAATTTTAGATGTAAACAAAAAAAGATCTACCTACCTCCTGCTACTGTGTTCCCAGAATACTACTAAAATTTGGCCACTTTTAAGTCTAGGGTGAATGAGCATTTATTAGGAAAGCGTGCTCCATCGTAGGCCTCATCTTCGCTTTCCAGCAGGCGTGATTGTGGTCAAAAGAATTTAATAAAAAGATAAGTTGCATTATTGAAATATTTCCAAAAAATTATATATATTTCAAATTCAAAAACTTCTCTCAGCAGTTATAAATTATAAGTTAGAGAGATACGCCAAACAACAATCGATTTGAATATTTAAATTGACGCGGGGCTTTAATGTATTCCATTTCAAGGCGAATATTTTCTTGTCAGATCAGCATCTTATCAGAAAGATCTTCAATTAATCAGAGACAATAAACTGTAGCTTTATTTTACTTAGATATTTACTTAGGCTTTGTTTGACGACTGGATCTGCAGAAATAAAAGGAAGATAAATTCCATGCGAGTTAAATCGCAAAGCGCCGATGTGACTAAAATGCCATAATATATTTTGGAGGAAGGCCCTGGATGGACCAACTTAACTTAATAGGGACCACTTGTATAGGAGAAACGCAGAGCCAATCGTTGGGGAACTCTTTGGGCTTGCTTTGCTTAGCAGTGGACGTAATTTGGCTGTTATGATGATGATGATATTTTTATCTCGAACGAAGCGCTGCTCCTGTACATTACTATAAAATGGATTGTGACATAGGTTGTGCTTCAAAAGGGACTATTTTTTACTAAAAAGTACCGTAAAGCGACGACACTGTGAATTTCTGAAACAGTATTCTCTCCAGAAATGTTATTGAACTAACGTAACCAAATCTAACCAACTGTATTATGTAAGACGACATTTATAAAATCCTGAAAACAGCACGGTTCTACATATTTTATGGCAAACGTTAGTATGGAAAGTGAAATTATGACAAATTAAATTATGGAAAACGAAGTGATTCGTTTTTAGTCATAATATGTGCTTCTCACACTGTTAGCACGTAGGTATTATATTTCTATCCATCTTAATAATATTAGCTCTATGGTAGTCGCCATGAGGCCCATAACAAAAAATGCCAATGAAATGTTGCTATTTACATTAAAATGGTCGCCGTTGTAAAATACCGTCATACATACATGCCAGACGCTAAGCTGGCAGTTATACACGAAAGTAGCATATAAAATTTGCATTTACGTACTAAACGACTACGTAAAATGGTGGCAGTGATCGTTGTGTTTACGTCTGTTTAACTAAATACTTTACAATATTCTTTTTCTTTTTAAACGAGACAGTTTTTCGTGTACGCTGGATGAGATTCGAACCCGCATTTCCTAGCTATAAGCGACAAATGTGCTACCAGCTGCAGCACGGTGCTTCCGACCAACCATCCCGAAAATTTTGATCGCTTCCATACGCCAATAATGGCGAATAATGCTATCAATCGCAACCAACATAAGGTGTGACTTATTCGTTTTAAAAATCTAAGATTTCTTTTACTGCTGATATTATTATTATTATTTTTATTCAGAAAAAATTCTAATAGTATGTAAAAATCTCGTGTCACAGTGTTTGTTATCGAACTCCTCCGAAACGGATCGACCGATTTTTATTAATTTTTTTTTCTCTATATTCGGTAGGTCTGAGAATAGGTCGTAAGCAATTTTTTATACCCACCCCTATTTTTCGCGGACGGAGTCGCGGGCAACAGCTAGTAATAGTATAATTATTGTGTTTAAATAGGAAATAATTAATTATTTGCATTTATAATATGAATGTTAAGGACTGAATAATGCTCTACACTACTACTAAACTAAAAATCTACTTATTTTAATTAATTTCTTAAATTATTAATTTACATAACTACATTATATTGTATTTTACAGTTTTATTATTTTCAAATCAATCTCACATTAAAAACAAAAATAATAGTTCCTAACCTTTAAAAGTATTCTTTCGTCGACCGTCTACTTTTTTGACTTCGTCTAATAATGGTTTTTATGATAGGCTTGTTGGCGCTAGTATTTTTACGTCCATTTGATCAAAACCGAAATATCAAACTCGCTCGCAAATATCGCTCGTAGAATTGACGGCCGATGGGGCCGAAAGGTTCTCGAGTGGCGTGCGCAGACCAGAAGACGCAGGTAGGTAGGCCTCCAACAAGATGGAGCGACGACCTGGTTAAGGTGGCGGGAACGCATTGGATGCGGATGGCGCAGGGCCGACCTGTTTAGCGTGCCTTGGGGAGGCCTATATTCAGCAGTGGACGTCTTTCGGCTGAAATGATGATGATGATGAAATGTCAAACGGATCACACGATACCAGAACGCCATCTAGGGTCAAAAACTTGTCAGAAAACCCTCATTAGCGATGAGTCTGTAGTATGCATTACTAAGTATTCCCATAAGTTCACCAGCGTTAACTATCGTGGAAGTTAAGTATGAAGTATCTTTTTCTATTTATTTTTTCAACTTCATTTTTTTATTACTTTTACGGTCATCCCGTGAAACCATATATTTCAAAACTTTTAGACCAGTGATGGTGTAGGGGTAAGCACGCAGCACGGAACGCTGAGGACCTGGGTTCGATTCCCAGCATTGGTCTTTTTTCTGGGGTTTTTTCTGTGCATCTATATTTCAGTTTGTATTTAGTTTGAAATATATCGTGGAAGGTTATTTGTTTAAAAAGTTTGTTACTCGTCCCGCTTGCCAGTGTGTGATAATTAGAATTAATGAGGCGTAGCGAAGAAAAACATGCAAAGAGATGTTTTTGCTCAGCTCTTGGAAAAAAGGGAAGGTTCAAGGGACTGATAAAATGAAATAAACTAAAGTAGTCATAAATAGTTGTTTAGACGCTTGGTTTTATGCTTTCTTTTTACTTGATGTTTAATTTTATGGTTGCTGTTATCGTCTTGTAACTGGCACGCTGAATTTTGTTTTTACACGTACAGTCGAAGATATAAATATATATCCAGTCATCGCGTCAAAATATGTAATCATCCACCTTATGGTTAATGAAATAGGTAGAAAAATATTTTTAATGTAAAAAATATTTTTCGGTAGCCCTGAAATAAATAAATAGTTAGTCAATTTAGTAAAAAAATACAAAACAATAGGTAATTAGGTAAAACAGCCGTGGCAGCCTAGTAGCTTCACCTCTATCCTCCTTGACATAATATCTATTCTCGGCCTTTCTAGCTGAGTTTTTCGAATTTTATGTGCCAAATTACATCTGAAATTTACCATGAGTTTTACGGTAAAGATAAACATCGTGAGGAAACTTACACCAGCTACGAAATAATTCAATGATGTGTGCTAAGTTCTTAATCCGCACTGGCCCGAGTGGGAACTACGATCCAAGCCCTCTCATACTGAGAGACCTATGCCTTGTACTTGGACATATACACCGTGAAATTTTAGTGGTTGTTTTCCCGAAACGAGGTGATTTAATATCGATTGTACAATCGATTTATAATTACTATTTTGACTAGAGTCAAAAATCCAATTGTGAAAAACGAAAGACGAAAATGACCGCAAACCAATAGTAACGCTTCGTTGGTACCTAACCTATCGTACGATCGTACGCTACTTGTACCAACGAAGCGTTACTATTGGCTTGCGGTCATTTTCGACTTTCGTTTTTCACAATTGGATTTTTGACTCTAGTCAAAATAGTAATTATAAATCGATTGTACAATCGAAACTAAATCACCTCGTTTCGGGAAAACAACCACTAAAATTTCACGGTGTATAGGCTGGGATGATGATGATGATGATGAAGTTGCATTAGTGTGGCAGCCGGCGCACAGGGCTGCGTTTTCAAAGTACTTACGACCCGGGGCCCTCTGCGGATACAATTTCGTACGAAAAATTGATTCAATTTGCGTATCTGCGGAACGATTTTAGTTTCGTCGGTCCCCGATATTGTCGATATATTTTACTTCATAGGTTTTTGGAATATTTACGGGGACGATAAGAACTTTTGTCGTTGGGGAGGCGAATAAAGTTTCCGCATTCGATAGGTACCTAGTTGACGGCTGCTGTTTGACGTCGGCGACGAGTGTTCCGCGGGGCGTGATGGGGAACTTTTAAGCCCGAGAATTATTTTGTGGGGCTGACATGTCTTGAATCATTGCAAAGCAGGAACACTGTTAAATCAGACTCGCTTTATATTTTTATTAACGCGTACATGTGCCTGGAAGCGGGAATCATGATCATGACCGTGTATAAAGCCATTTTTTTCACGAGACTTTAACTGCAAAAGATTTTCATTATTTTTTTAATGATTCCGTAACGGCACCATTACTGTTACGTCTGTCAATCTATCCGTCGATTCGCGCTTTAGCTCAGAGACTCAGAGACTGTGTTTTTTTTTAAATCTTATTTACCTCCCTTTTAAACGCATGAAACAGAATATGAGGTATCAAAAATCAAAACAATGAATATGTCATTTTTATGCTCATGCTTACAAAGTGAAGAAAATCATTCAAAAAACTGCAGTGCAAAACTATCTATGCAAGGGTAGAAAATTTGAAAAATAAAAAAAAATTGGATCCCAATGGAACACACGTTTTCTGCCTACACGGCCTTTACATACCTACTTATAATTATTAATTATGCATTTACGAAATTTTCTTTAAAAACAAAATCGTTAAATTTGGAAAAAAATACCAATAGGTATTTTTCTCAGCTCGGCTCAGATGCGAAGATATCTCGTGTAATATAAGTGCATTTATTCCCTCGTTAAATAAAATACTATTATCTGATTATCTTTGGTAGGTATTAAATGTCACCATGGTCAAACAGTACAGCAAGACTTGATGATAACCTCAGCAAGTCGAAGCTTGCACTTACTATACTCGACCTTAGGTCTTGAGTCACAAGTATAATGTTAAAACTTGATTCTTTAGTCAAGTTCAGGTTCCAAATCTCATTATGTTAGGTTTGCTTTGAATACGAAACGCGAGCAATTCTCTTAGCGCTGCCATAACAAAGTTAACAGCAGCTAGTTCACTCAGCAGGTCCTATTTTATGGCAAAATGCATTACGTATTTGTAGCTCAGAATAGATGCTATAGAGCTGATTGCGCTTGAGATTAAGGACTGTTGAATATATATTTGGTACTAGCTGGAGAGCTAGTGAACCCTCCGAGTAACGGTCTTTCTGTAAGGCTAGAAATTTGTAGAATATACTGTTTTAAACTTTCGTGATTTTCACTTATAATTGCAACACTAAACGGGACTTATCACGCAATTAAATTTACCTTGACGTTTTGGCCACATTGCATTGTTTAGACTCGAGCGGCTAACTTGAAGTTAACTCGTGACCACGGCTGCTGCAATTAGGCTTAAACGTCGAGGTAAATATTAATTGCGTGATAAGTCCCGTTTAGTATAGTAATTATACGAGGGGCGTTCAATATAAAGTGAGAATGAGATGCAAACTCTTTCAATATTAGGAAATTAAATACTGGCTGGTAAAGCTAATCTATCTAGCTGATTGCTATGAAAAAAAAAGTAACTGTCTTTTGTTTAAAAAAATATACGGTAATTTATTTGCAATGTTATTGAGTACGTTAGCGAAAATGGAGAATTTTGAACTGCGCGCCGTTATCAAATACTTGTGTTTGAAAAATTTTTCTACGGACCAAGTCAATTTGGATTTGCGGGACACTTTAGGGTCTAATGCTCCTCCGTATTCGACAGTCGCACGTTGGTGCGCCGAATTTAGACGTGGAAGAACATCGACAATGGACGACCCCCGCTCCGGACGCCCTACTACAGCAGTAACTGAAGAAATTGTGAAAAAAGTCGAAAACTCAGTTTTGGCGGATCGTCGTGTCACGGTTCATTTTATTGCTGAAAATGTAAAGATTTCATCGGGGAGCGTGCATAATATTTTACATGAACGCTTGGGTATGAAAAAGGTATCTGCGCGTTGGGTACCAAGAATGCTTACTGACACGCAAAAACAAACTAGACTAGAGATTTGTCAAGAAGCTTTGAACCTGATGCAGCAAGACTGGGAACTTTTTTTGGCGCGATTTATAATAATGGACGAAACATGGCTCCATCATTACGACCCAGAAACGAAACTGCAGTCTATGACATGGAAAAGGCCATCATCTCCAACTCCGAAGAAATTCAAGGTGAGCCCATCTGCCGGTAAGGTCATGGGCTCTGTTTTTTGGGATGGTAAAGGGGTATTAATGATTGAGTATCTCGAGCATGGAGCCACTATTACGGGCACATTCTACGCCAAACAAATAGCAACATTGCGTAATGAGATCCGCGAAAAACGGCGAGGTAAACTCTCGAAAGTTGTGCTGTTCCACCAGGACAATGCCCCGGCACACAAGTCCGCCGTTGCAATGGCTGCAATTCGTGATGCTGGGTTCGATATCCTTAAGCATCCTCCGTATTCATCAGATCTCGCTCCCAGTGATTTCTACCTATTTCCGAGATTGAAACAATACCTGAGAGGCCAGAAATTTGAAGACGACGACGCGGTAGTCGCTGCAGTACAAGATTTTTTAAGTACTCAAGATGAGACCTTTTTTAAAAATGGAATTTTAAGTTTAGAAAAAAGATATACTAAGTGTATTATGCTAAAAGGTGACTATGTCGAAAAATAAAATGACATTTAGTAAAAGTTGTTTATAACATACTCATTCTCACTTTTTATTGAACGCCCCTAGTAATTTATAGCACCCTAAGGGCAATAACCATGACCTGACAGGCATCAGCGCCGCACGTCATCGCCCTTTTATTTCTTAAATTGTAAAATAAATAAGATATAGAAACTTGTTTCTGTAAGCTTAAAAAATGTAATATGATTTTTCTCAAACATGCTATGAAATATTGACGTTATGTTCCTTAAAATACGCCACGAACTGTCACGTTGCAGGTGCGGCTAGACGAGAGGTCAATAATGGAATTTCATACAACATTGCTGGCCAAGGCCAGCAAAGTGATCGTCTATTGTTTTATGTGACACAGCACCATGACGTCTAATAGGTCGACGTGGTCGACGTGGATGGATGGATGGACGGACGGATGAACGGACGGACGGACGGACGGACGGAGGGATAGATGGATGTTGATGGATGGATGGATGGATGGATGTTGATGGATGTTGATGGATGTTGATGGATGTTGGTTGATGGATGTTGATGGATGTTGGTTAATGGATGTTGATGGATGTTGATGGATGTTGGTTGATGGTTGTTGATGGATGTTGATGGATGTTGGTTGATGGATGTTGATGTATGTTGATGGATGTTGATGGATGTTGATGGATGTTGATGGATGTTGATGGATGTTGATGGATGTTGATGGATGTTGGTTGATGGTTGTTGATGGATGTTGATGGATGTTGATGGATGTTGGTTGATGGATGTTGATGTATGTTGATGGATGTTGATGGATGTTGATGGTTGTTGATGGATGTTGATGGATGGATGGATGGATGGATGTTGATGGATGTTCTTGTTCATGGATGTTGACGGATGTTGATGGATGTTGATGGATGTTGATGGATGTTGATGATGTTGTTGGTGATGGTGATGGTGATGGTGATGATGATGGCGGTGATGATGGTGGTGATGATGATAATGCATGTTTGAGAAAAACTCTATACAAGCCTTGGCCACGAACAGGGATTGCCGGCCTCGTATCTCTAGATGGCCTCGTTAACACTCGGCCATCTATAACTACTCGGCCGGCAATCCCCTATTTCGCGGCCGCTGCAGTAATGTACCATAGTTTATTCATTGTAAATTATGAAAAAAATTACAGGCAGTTACAGTAAGCAACAGTACCTGCCAGGTGAATCGAAAGGTGCACAGTTTAGGAGGTAAAATAAACTTTGTTCTGTAGAGTTGAAATTTGGATATGTTTTTTAGAAAGCGTTTTAGAAAAAATCTGTACAATGACAGGTGGGTTTGAATAGCATAAGACCTTGACAGGCGAAGAGAAGAGTTAGTGAACCCTCTGAGTAACGGTCTTCCTGTAAGGCTAGAAATTTGTAGAATGATGATTTATACTGAGTACCTAATAGAATTAGTACCCTTCACGCACCGAACCACAAAAATCAGGCGACTCTTTCGGGACTTCAGAGCGTCTCAGCAAGTACTTGGCCTTCATTCCCTAGGGGCGACATTGCACCGAAATATCCCTCTTTTGGTCCCATTTCGTACAAAACTTGTTAACTTCAATACCTTAAGTGACGCCGCTGTTTTATTCGCTTCGGTAATAAAACTAAGCGTTGAGGTTCTTAACTTATGCAAGTTCCTGCGTGACGTCACCAGCGCAGCTAGGATAGCACGCGGCTTCCATTTTCTTGTCGCATATTTTGTCTCTCTCTTATTGGATTAGCTGGAAAGGGACACAGTGACACAACCGGTCGGGACAGCGGTAAGTTTTGTCTCGGGTCCAATCCAGTTAAGTCTGGGTTTTGTTATCTTTCTACTGTAACACCGAGGTATTTCCATTTTAAAGAACGTTGTGTTATAAATAATCGTGCTCGTTTAAGGGATGAAGAAAGAAAGAAAGAAGTTTCTTACATAACGCGCAAATGTGTTAGTCTCGAGAATTAGTGCTTGTTTTAATGTACAGTCAGGGAAACTGAACGGCGTACAAGGGTGGAATCTTTTCACAGTCAATTTCCCGATAATTTCTTTACCAGATGTAGGGAATCGTCATCATCATCATCATCATTTCAGCCGAAAGACGTCCACTGCTGCTGAACATAGGCCATCCGCATCCAACGCGTTCCAGCAACCTTAACCAGGTCGTGGCTCCATCTTGTTGA
The DNA here is from genome assembly GCA_947859365.1 of Archips crataeganus. Lineage (NCBI taxonomy): Eukaryota > Metazoa > Arthropoda > Insecta > Lepidoptera > Tortricidae > Archips > Archips crataeganus. Next base: position 22,378,341 of record OX402051.1, on the reverse strand, counting down.
AGGCCTACCTACACTTCAAGTAGGGAATGCAACCAAAAATTTTGTTGGTCAGTCTTACATCTGGTAGCATAAGGAACAGTCTGAGGTTGAGCTATGGTTGAGTTCGAAATGCGTTAGTGTATTTTGGTGGCGGTGATAGTTGGGATTGTGTGATTTGTGTGTGTTCGTACAGTGTGGTCGAGGAACTGCATGAACACGCATTTCTTGCATACACGTAAGTAATAATTTTGCGGGTGAGCAAAGTAATTGTTTCAGTTTACAAATTAATATCTTAATTTATTACTAAGGGGCCCTTAAGGATACGCTTCGATCCAGGATTTTTTTACTAATTTTTTCACCATTCAAAATTAACATACACTAGTTAGATCCCGGGGAAGTGCAAAGTTCCTGCGATATGCTGGTTTAAAGTAATCTTGTCCAAGCTATTTCCCATCAAGCGCTTCAAAGCCAAAGTTCCTGGGTCGCCGGTCGTCCAAAACAGAAATTAATAAACAACCGCACAATTTCATAACATGTCATGATAACTCACGGCTTTAAGGCACTGGTCCCACCGCCGGCGAGTAAGCGATGAGCTATCGGCGATTTTCTCGCCCAAGAAACGAACAAAAGATAATCGCTCCCGTGTAAATGAAAGGAGAGAGATATATAATAATTATAATTATAGTTCATCGCTGGCTGTTCACATTGCCGGCGAGGACTCTCTCTTCACTAGTTGATCGCAGCGATAAAAGCTGTCAACGATAAAACTCGCTTTGCGGTACTCGGCGATGAACGCTTGGCGATTATGCCTTGATCACGCGTACCGAGTAAACGGGCGAGACAGTGCTCCCGGCCGAATACTCGGTGCTTATAAACATAGCGCCGAGTGCTGAGTCGAGCGCTCGGCCGAACGAAGCGGAGAGACAGTAGCTCGGCCCCCGTTCTATCTACTAGGCCGAGCACGTATTAGACACTGTCTCGCTCGCTCACTCGGCAGGTCTGAACGTTCACTGTCTCACCACTCGGCCACATGGGAACTGAACTGACTGTGCTAATTTCAAAACACGTGTGAATAAAACATTTTACTGTCTCGCCCGTTTGCTCGGTACGTGTGATCAAGGCATTAGAGCGATCATTCTACCGTACAATCGCCCGTCGCACTCGAACACTCGCTTATAGCCGAGCGACAAAATTATAGAAACTATACACTCGCTTCTTGCCGCTCGCCCACTCGTTTCTAGTTCTACTCGTTTATCGCTCGTCGCCGGCGGTGGGACCAGTGCCTAAAGATGCAACCGCCGTTTCTCGAACTTAGGTATTGACCCGGGATCGGGTTGAGGTAAACTTTTCACGGAGGGTAAATATGGGGTAAATATGAAGGTAGGGCTTGAAGGGACAGAGGTCATTGCCTGGATGTATTATGAAATCTATCAGGATTCTGCGTTGCGGTTAGAACCTGCTCTAGCAAGCAGTTCCTGAAGCCTGTAATCATTTTTAAACTAAAGCTGCGTACGGACTGCGCGCACTCGGGTACGCGTACCCGGGCTTGCGTGTCCTGGAACGCCATGTCCGTACGCCATGTACGTGTACAGTACGTGTACGTGTACGTGTACGTGTACGTGTACGTGTACGTGTACGTGTACGTGTAAGTGTACGTGTACAGTGTACGCGTACATGGCGTACGGACATGGCGTTCCAGGAGACGCAAGCCCGGATACGCGTACCTACCCGAGTGCGCGCAGTCCGTACGCAGCTTTAAATGAAGAACATCATTGACAGGTTTTTTTTACAAATTTCGTACAAGTTATATGTTTCTTTCTTTCTTTCCGTTCTATCTATTTACCGAATTCGATAAAACAATTTTTTTAACCACACATTTTTGTTTTCAATAACGGTTTTTTTAAAATTCATATCCAGAACTCGCAATTTCTTTGGGCCACAAGATCGTTTTCAATTTTTATTAAAAAAATGTCAAATCATTCTAGGTATTATAGTGAAAGAATAGAGTTTAACTCGACATGCTTCGGGCTAATCCGTAGCCCTTCTTGGAGCAACACGCCACGGCGGCTGCCAAACGCGCACACATGCCCGAAACATCTCGAGTTGAACTAATAAAAACGTGAGTAATCCGTATTCCTTCATTATGAGTGAGTTTCACGGTAGTTTCATGCATTTTGTATTAGGTAAATAATATATATTCACATTATGCATATTATTTTTATCCCAAATGCTGCCATGCCCATGCAAGTGAAAAGTCACGAAACAGCGTAATTTAGGAATAAAATGCGATTACATTTCAGACGCGAAATTTTAAATGGAGTGTACTTAAGTACATAAGTAAGTAGGTATGTGTGTATACTGTCCCACTGTACCCTAATACACAGTAAATAAGAGAGTTTTCAACTTCCTCGCTTTGTAACCGAGGTTGGAACGAGGCAAAAGACCCGTGTTGTAGAAAAGCTCTGCACGAAAATTGTAGCAAGTGTTTACTAATGACTCGAGCGGTTTTTTCTGTTTATTAACCATTTTTTAATTTTTTTGCTTTTCTTTTGTTTTTAAGTCTCTAGAAGACGGCACGAGTAATATTATTTGAGTAGCAGTACATTGCGGTCGCCAATCGTTCTCTATTTAATTCAGACTCGCACGAATCTGCAATAAATAAATATCACGGGGACACTGACACCCAATTACATTTGTAAATTAATATGAGCTTTACGGCAAAGGAAAAAATCGTGAGGAAACCTGCATACACCTGAGAAGAAATTCAATGGTGTATATGAAGTTCCCAGTCCGCACTGGGCCTGCGTAGGAACTACGATCCAAGCTATTTCATTCTGTGAGGTAGCTTCTGCCCTGCAATGAATGGGGCCGTATATAGGGCTGATATCGTGATGATGATGACATGTACGGAACACTAAAAAGAATAAAGACGGCTGTTAATTACATGTTTTTATGTAGGTACAATAAATAAAGAGTTTTACACACAATTTTTTTACCAGATACTTAGCTAAAACTCGGTCATTGTCCTTCTAGAGCCTTAACCGGCACAGTAACCGTCCGGTTATTAGATGGGCCCGTGAACGCGTCGGGAACGAACCGGCAATCTCGCCGATTAGACGTGTTCGAGGCAGATCGATAAGGCAGCGATTGTGCCTTGTCGGCGCCCGGCTCCTGTGGCTCAACGATGAGCGAGTTCTGGATGTGACATTTAATCCGTGGGAAGCTCCGCGCGCCACAGTGGCGCATAACTAATTCGTTCTTCATCATTTCAACTGAAAGACGTCTTCTGCTGAACATAGGCCTCCCCCAAGGCTTGCCAAACAGATCGGTCCTGCGCAATTCTGCAACCCTAAATAGGTCGTCGATACATGTGGTTGGAGGCTTACTGCACTGCGAAACGTGGCCGCTAACGATGGGCCTTATAAAAAAGCTCAAGGTCAAGGGTTATGCTCGGAGTTTCACTGCGGGATCGTATTAGAAATGATGGAATCCGCGCAAAAACTAAAGTCACCGACGTAGCTCGAAAAATCGGATGACTCAAGTGGCAGTGAGCAGAGCACATCGCTCGACGAACTGACGGCCGGTGGCGCTGAGTCTCGAGTGGCGTTCACTTGCCAATTTTTGCTGCTACTTTCGACCATCTTTTAACATAGGGTACTTACACAAAATGTCTCAAAAAAGTCGTTGGTCGTCCGACGGGCTTAAAAACCCGGTAAATTCGTGTTGAACTCCTGGATTGAATGCACAAATCTGAGAAGAAATCTAATGATGTGTGTGAAGTTTTCCATTCGCACTGGGTTCGCGTGGGAACTATTACTTCATTCTGTGAGGTGGCTTCTGCCCTGCAACGGGGCCGTAGACAGGCTGAGATCATGATGATGATGACGTACGTACGCTAAAAAGAATAAAGAAGGCTACCTCCTCCGTCGCTTCGCTCATCCTGCTGCGTGCCGCGGAAACAATCAATCAGCTCCACTCGCAGCTGAAAACAATATACCGGCTTTACATTACCCACACAGCGTGTACATAGTATAGCTGTTTGCTTGGCGCTATCTTTAGACGGAGACGGGCTAAAATGTTGCTTTAATTTTTTTTAATTATATATATGTTTAATGTTTAATGTTTATTTGGGCAAAAAACGGCACAATATAATGAGTGAACTTAAAGAAAAACTGAAGTAATACATAGGCCAGCAAATATGCCACAGTTAATTTATGCCAATGAAGTAACACGTAAAAATACAAACAGCCAAATATGAGAAAAAGTATGAGAATATACTCGTAAAAATCTCGTGTCACGGTGTTTGCTACCGAATTCGTCCGAAACGGCTTGACCGATTGTTATGAAACTTTTGGCTATATTCAGTAGGTCTGAGAATAGGTCGTAGGCTATTTTTGTACCCCTATTCTTCGCAGACGGAGTCGCGGGCAACAGCTAGTCTAATATATAAAAATCTCGTGTCACGGTGTTTGTTATCGAACTCCTCCGAAACGGCTTGACTGATTTTTATGGAACTTTTTTTTCTGTATACGATAGGACTGAGAATAGGTCGTAGGCTATTTGTTATGCCCCTATTCTTCGCTGATGGAGTCACGGGCACCAGCTAGTTTATTTATAAATTCAAATTACAACTTAGTTACTAGTGCTTAAGGTTTCCACTTTCCGTCCTTTTCTCTACCCCACTGATCTTCTCTACAAAGATTGTAAGGTACTAACAGTTAGACAAACATTCATAATGAGCACAGCCCTCAAACAGCACGCTGCACTCCCTTACAGCATTGAATCTACTAACAAAAGGCGGAAAGATATAGTTTGCCCTCGAAATCTGGGAAAAAACATGCCTTCTCTTCCAGATTTTACGTATTCTTAGGACCATTTCTTTACAATAGATTAAACGCCAAGTGGGGCATATATCCTCTTACTTATAAAAATACTAAGAAAATTCTCCAAGATGAACTTCAAAAACTATCCTACGAAGATACAGAGAAACTATTGGTTATTTCGAAATGAACATTTTTCATATTTTGTTATTTATAGTGTTTTGTAATTTAGCTAAGTTATTAAGTACTACTGTATTTTGCAAGTGTTAATTTAAGATAGTTTATAAGTCCTTTTCGCCTGAAACACAGGAACATCCTAGTTCAGGCATAAGTGTTTCTTACCTTTTGTATGTTTAGACTAAAGATGTTATATTGTAAAAGTATTTTTGAATAAAGATTTATTTATTTATTTATTACAATACAATGCAATGACTCTTTATGTATTGTACACCACAAATAATACAATACAGAAAAACCAGGCAACCTTTAAAATAGAGAATGAAAGCAAGGAACGGATTTCAGCAGGTTGTGGTGGTGGTTACATACAATATTCTCGCCAAACTGTTACGTTTAATGACGAGACGCGCTCAGTTCTATACAATTTAACCTATCAAACTTATCCTACAAAATATACTAACACAGCTTTGCGGGCCATACTTCAGAAAATAAATAAGTAAATACTTAATTATGGTAAGTCGAGGAGATATTCTTTTAGTCTGGTCTTTAGCGTGGGTTTACTTATTTTAGGATTTCGTCTTAATAAGCTATTTTTGTTGAACATTACTGGTACGGTACCTACCACTTAGGTGCTTTGAACTTCTTTTGCCATAATAGTTTTAATTTTGGTTGCACAAGCTTTTTTTCTCTTACACTCCTGGTAGGTATTATACTGATCCAGTGTCTAATTTACAACCGCACACATCTGATCGACACACTCTATCTTTCCTTCGTGTTGTCTATTTGTACCTAATAATATTGATGTGTCTTTGTGCCTTGTGTGCTTTTTCTTCTAGTACTACTCGAAGCCTATTCTTTTGGCAAATTATTTTTCCTAAACTGATTCATTTGGCGAATGTTTCATTTCCCAAATGTTTATTTTTTCTGAAACTGTAAATTATTCAGGATATATCTCAGGACTATTCTGTAGGTTAGGTTAGGTTAGGTTAGGTTTGCGGCTGCACCATTTCAAAACATAGTAAGGGACAAAGCAAAAATCGCAAAATTGAGTTTTTGAGACTTACTAGGTTTTGAAATGGTGCAGCCGTTTGTTTTATAACAATCCTGAAAGTTTCCAGTTTAAGAAAAAAAATAAACATTAGGGAAATGAAACATTTGCCAAATGAATCAGTTTGGGAAAAATGATTTGCCAAAAGATAGTACACCCACTACTTCTACTTAGATGTCAATACGAGCGTCCAAAGTCTTTAACACGAAGACAATTGACGTAGATTATCTGAAACAACAGCAACACTAAGCTCACAGACATCTTATAAAGTATAAACCGGCAAGCCAGGATAAATCAGGAATCACTCCACTCTCATTATCTGATGCGTCGGTAACACAATTATCTTAATTAAAAGAGGAACTAGCTGAGTAAGCGAAGTGCATCCAACTTTGTTCCATTTACCGTAATAAAACACTTGCAATTATATTCAGAGTTGGATTTGTAACAGGAAAAATAAATTAAAATATACCAGCTTTACCTGATCAGTGAATGTGTTCAAGTGGTTTAATTTATTTCATGTTAAAAAACCTCGTCTAAAAGTTCTATTTACGTTATTTAGTTTAATTTAGCTGGACCCCGTATATTTGTTTGTTTTTTGTTGAATTAAATATTGGTAACGTATCCTACACCGCGTGTTTGTCTGTTACCTCTTCACGCTTAAACCACTGAAGATAGTTTGAGACACTGAAAAGGACATACAGTAGTTTTTAGCCCATAGTTCCCACGGGATAGCGATTAAGGAATTCTTTGCAGATGGAGTACCTAGAGGGCAACAGCTAGTAAATAAATGAAATACCGCTAAAACCGCGTATCGCTGTTCCCTATACCCATTTCAAAACACGCGGGAACCATGTTGAAGTTAAGTGGTAACTGTTAAAGCATCCAAACACATCAGCTAGATTAGATCGAATAAAATCTTATCTTCTTCCTTCGCTTTAGTTTTAACACGTTTTTCCTGGGAAAGTCGATTCTTTAAACCACTTAGCGAGACTTCGCATGGCTAGAGCAACATTGTCGGGGAGTAATAATATTGGTGTTAGGCTATCTAGGCTAAAAGAAAACCAAGACTGATTTCTTACTGGGGTATGCCAACTCCCAATGCTGCATCTACCTTGGTTTGACGTTCTAGACTGTGAAATTTATTGTGTACAAAACATATACGTATACCCTGTCTATTTAACACTTGTTGCACTTTTGTATGCAAATGAAAGGGACAAGAAACTGTCAGTGGGCGTCAACAATCGCACGTCGATGGCGGGCTCGGCTTGCAATGCCGTTTGTTGGAATATTCGTAATATTTCTCGTGATTTTTTGATTTTTCTCGTGGCACCTCAAATAATTACATGTCATCATTATCTATTAATCATAATTATGTAATTTAAAGTAGTAGATAATGATATTTAAATATGTGCCCTGCAGTGGGACGTATGTGCCGGTGCATCGTCCTTATCGCTGACCAATTACATGCATTCTCTGTTTTTCTAGTACTAGCTTTGCTAAATAGACAAGATATAGTTATTTTTTGAAATCGAAATAAGTTCTTCGAGGGCGCCGGACGGGATTGAAGCCCATGTCTCCTGACTATCCGGGTTAAGTTTGCTAACCAATTGTACGAGGGGCGTTCAATATAAAGTGAGAATGAGATGCAAACTCTTTTAATATTACGAAATTAAATACTGGCCGGTAAAGCTAATCTATCCAGCTGATTGCTATGAAAAAAAAAAACTAACTGTCTTTTGTTTAAAAAAATATACGGTAATTTCTTTGCAATGCTATTGAGTACGTTAGCGAAAATGGAGAAAATTGAACTGCGCGCCGTTATCAAATACTTGTATTTGAAAAATTTTTCTACGGACCAAGTCAATTTGGATTTGCGGGACACTTTAGGGTCTAATGCTCCTCCGTATTCGACAGTCGCACGATGGTAACCCGAATTTAGACGTGGAAGAACATCGACAATGGACGACCCCCGCTCCGGACGCCCTACTACAGCAGTAACTGAAGAAATTGTGAAAAAAGTCGAAAACTCAGTTTTGGCGGATCGTCGTGTCACAGTTCGTTTTATTGCTGAAAATGTAAAGATTTCAACGGGGAGCGTGCATAATATTTTACATGAACGCTTGGGTATGAAAAAGGTATCTGCGCGTTGGGTACCAAGAATGCTTACTGACACGCAAAAACAAACTAGACTAGAGATTTGTCAAGAAGCTTTGAACCTGATGCAGCAAGACCGGGAACTTTTTTTGGCGCGATTTATAACAATGGACGAAACATGGCTCCATCATTACGACCCTGAAACGAAACTGCAGTCTATGACATGGAAAAGGCCATCATCTCCAACTCCGAAGAAATTCAAGGTGAGCCCATCTGCCGGTAAGGTCATGGGCTCTGTTTTTTGGGATGGTAAAGGGGTATTAATGATTGAGTATCTCGAGCATGGAGCCACTATTACGGGCACTTTATACGCCAAACAAATAGCAACATTGCGCAATGAGATCCGCGAAAAACGGCGAGGTAAACTCTCGAAAGTTGTGCTGTTCCACCAGGACAATGCCCCGGCACACAAGTCCGCCGTTACAATGGCTGCAATTCGTGATGCTGGGTTCGATATCCTTAAGTATCCTCCGTATTCACCAGATCTTGCTCCCAGTGATTTCTACCTATTTCCGAGATTGAAACAATACCTGAGAGGCCAGAAATTTGAAGACGACGACGTGGTAGTCGCTGCAGTACAAGATTTTTTAAGTACTCAAGATGAGACCTTTTTTAAAAATGGAATTTTAAGTTTAGAAAAAAGATATACTAAGTGTATTATGCTAAAAGGTGACTATGTCGAAAAATAAAATGACATTTAGTAAAAGTTGTTTATAACATACTCATTCTCACTTTTTATTGAACGCCCCTAGTACCTTGGGGCTCCCAACCAACCTAACCGAAAATTTTATAACTTGCATTATCTGACAAAAGTTAAAGACCTAACAGCGGATCTTGACGGAGACGAATACCGACTCCCAAGTGACAATATATACGAGTACACATATGATCTGTGATATTTATTTGAGTGCATTAATTAATTAATTAATTAATAATATGACATGTTTTTATTATATACTATATACTTACTAATATAGGCTAAGCAAATGTAACTACTAATATAATAAATTATGTACTATGGGCTATGTTGCCTGAAAATAAACATTTTTTTTTACAGGATAAGAAACAAATGTTGTGTCTCCTGTGGACATAAAATTACCTATTACGAGTCAAACTTAAGATTTATTTCAATGGGCCGAAAGTTGTAGACTTGACTAAAAAATATTGGCTGCGGACCCCTAACTGTTGCCATGTCCAACAGGAGCGACGCGAACAAAAAAATGTGTATAACCCATATGTCTTTCTGTTCTGTCCGTCTGTTTAAGGAATTCTAGAAACAGTTGAAATGGTCACATAATACGTTTCAGATGGCTCTTTAAGCACCATTCCTGTAATAGCTATAAGAAGTCAAGAGCAATAACATAAAAATTCAATATTCACCGTGCATACTTTAATGTGGCCCGTGGTATCGACAGCCGACACATTTATGACGCGGTTAAAACTAGTGCTGACTGTACCACAATAAAATTTATTTCATTGCCGTTTTGCGGAACGTAAAATTTACTTTTATGTGTTGTTCGTTTCATGCACTAGGGGCTTCTTGAGATCTAGGTGTGACGTGGAAGTAAATGTTTTGTACAATGTTAGCGAGCAGCTAAACTTACTGGTAGTATCATTAAAATCTACACGTATAATAACAGGTTTTTAAATTAAAATTGACGTCTTCTCGAAGTGTTTTCAGTATAAACATGAAACTACCACGAGACTCACTCATAGTGAAAATATACCGATTACTCACGGGTTTTAAGACGTGAGTAATACCAAGTAATACGTATATTTTCACTATGTTTTCAGTATTTTCCTATGCACCGTATTATTGATTTTTTTTTTAACTTTAAGGGACCATTCAACAGGTTAAATGAAGTTAATTGTTCTAAGACGCTAGTGTCTAACTCTTATTTTTAATAAGACAATCAGTAATTTATATATACATTATAGGAACTCCCTACCTGCGATTAAATGTTGCCCCCTAAATTCCTATGTATAGGAACTCCCTACCTGTCATTAAATTTTGCCCCCTAAATTCCTATGTCTGTAAATTAGAAATAGTCTGGAAATTACAAATGTTGATGTTAAACTAAGGTAAACGTACCAATGCTCGACACCTCAGCGCCCAGTAGATGACACCCATCTGTCACCTTTCTTACTATGACATAAGATGGAAGGCGCCGTGTATAGGGTCAGTATCGAACACAGGGACGTTTGTTTACCTTACCTCTTTTCAGAAATTCATAAAATAACACATTTTTTCCGTATCAAGAAACCAACAAACGTTTTGCAAAATTTAACATTTAGATCCTAAATAAGTAATTTGCACCGCTAATCCGAAATAAGAGTATTGACTCTTACTTTTAGAACTCCTCCAAGACAAATAGCGAGCCGGCGCGGAATCGCGAGCTCCCCATAAAAACCCCCGCAAAAGTTTATCAATTAATGCTTCGCAGATAGAAACTTTCTTATTTTATTGTTCCGAGTTTCTTGACTGATTAGACGAAGGGGCATAATTCAATGTACAAATGATATTGACAACGAGATTATTGAGACCCCGTTGTTACAAATTGGCGGGTTAATTTTAATTGAAAGGTATCAACAGAAGGGTTGCTTGTTTTTAGGGTTCCGTACCCAAAGGGTAAAAACGGGGCCCTATTAGGTACTAAAACTCCACTGTCAGTCTGTCAGTTTGTCTGTCTGTATGTCTGTCTGTCACCAGGCTGTATCTCATGAACCAGTTGAAATTTTCACAGATTATGTATTTTCGGTTACATCGCGATCCCGCAACCTTAACCAGGTCGTCGCTCTATATTGTTGGAGGCCTACCTCCACTGCATCTTCCAGTCCGTGGACGTCACTCGAGTACCTTTCGGCCCCATCGGCCAGCAGTTCTACGAGCGATGTGCACTGCCTTGAGTCTGGCGATTCTTCGAGCTATGTCGGTGACTTTAGTTCTTGCGCGGATTTCATCATTCGAAACTCCGAGCATAGCCCTCTTCATCGCCCTCTGAGTGAGGCCCATCGTTAGCAGACACGTCTCAGTGCCATAAGTTATCACTGGCAACACACACTGGTCAAAGACTTCTAACTTGAGACACTACGGTATATTTGATGACAAGATCATCATCGTCATCATCATCATTTCAGCCGTAGGACGTCCACTGCTGGACATAGGCCTCCCTCATTGATGCCCAATCATTACGATTGGAAGCGATGTGCATCCACCCTGAACCTGCGGCCTTCACCAAATCGTCCGTCCATCTCGTTGGTGGACGTCCCACGCTGCGCTTGCCAGTCCGTGGTCTCCATTCTAGAACTTTTGGGCCCCAACGGCCATCCGTTCTGTGTGCTATATGGCCTGCCCATTGCCATTTCAACGAGCTAATCCGTTTTGCTATGTCGGTAACCCCAGTTCTTCTACGGATCTCCTCGTTTCTGATTCGATCCCGTAGAGATGACAAGATATTGCGGATTATTCCATCTAAGTAACAAAATTTACCTACTCCAACATAATGGCACAATTAGAAGCAACAAGCTACTAAAGTTTACACTCACCACGTGACTTGATTTAACTCGGGCCGATCTGTTTCACTCGTCTACAACTGTAAAACGAAGTTATAATAAGCCTCGCATATTGCCAGCCGTAACATGCACTATTTTATTACGGCGTAATTTTACGTCGGTGTCCCGTTTTACGCCCGGTTTACGACGCCCCAGCGTAAACCTATGTGACTAAGCCATAATCGTGCTATTCTGACATGCGGTTGGGTGTCAGGTTGATAACACCTGGGTAGCACGCTTGCCAATTCTTCACGTGTTGCTTTCTTGTCTAAGTTTTCTTGGGAATTTTATTTATTTATTTATGGAGCCTTTATAGTTTTGCTTTGTCTGTATGAGCTCAATACTCGTATTATTAGAAGCCGTAATTTGACATGGGTGTGTATACACACACAACACGCCCGTATCACAAAAGCTGTAGGCAGAGTACGAAAAACGCTACATTTTCGTTTCGGAGCTACTTTTAACAATTTTAGGTTTAATATTGTGTTCAGGAACCAGTTTTTCTAGATCATTATTCGGTGGCGATTACGTTTAAGTCACAATTACGTATTTTTTTAAATAATGACAATGAGGAAAATCATTTTTTTGTTTCAAATCATTGTCACCCTACACATGGCTTAGTCTATGAGCCTCAAACCTCTTTGACTACTCAGTTTCTTAAACATACTTTGACGTGAGACTGTCAAATTCCCCGCCAAGCGATGTCACTTGAAATAACCCTCCTTCGACAGTCGGGTGAAAACTACCTCACTTCAACAGATGTAGGATGACCATACGGGTGTATATATATGTCCGGTAAAAAATAGACAAACAAACCATTCTATGACGGTGTTTGAGTCACTAGATGATACCTAATAATGGCTCATAAGGATAGGTAAAAACATATTGCGCAATTAGGTAGATACAGTCAAGAGTAAAAATGTGGGTGCATAAAACACAGCTCTTATGTCGTCGAATTAAGGTATCGGTACATAATGATGAGAGGATCCAATACATACTTTTGAGCTAGATTGTGCTTGTTGTTTTGATGAAGTCTTTACTAATTGTTTTTCTTTTGCAGGATTTTTTTACAATAATGCGGCTGTCCAATGGAGTCTAGCTTAGGCGAAACGAAAGCCGGTAAGTGCCTTTATTATTCACTATTAAGCCCAACTTGTTATTAAATAATAATAATAATAAATCATAGGACAATTGACACCAATTGACCCAATCCTAAATTACCTAAGCAAAGCTTGCACTAGTACTAGACAATGGATAAACGTACTTATATAGATAAATACACATACTTAAATACCATATTAAGCATCCAAGAGTCGAGCACAATCATTCGTATTTTTTACCCAAATATCTGCCTCGACCGGTATTCGAACCCAGAACTATAAGCTCCGTAGTTAGGTTCTCTAACTATTAGGCTATACATGGTCGTCATAAAAAAGTTTTAAAATAGTAGCTCAATTCTAAATACCGTATACTCCATTCTATTTTTGAGAAAGTTACCAAAATTTTATTTTCATAAGATTTTATAAAAACGATCAAGTTTTTCTGGAGTTTCAGATGCGAATCAAACCCTCGCCTCCTGGCTATACGCACTTCGTCGCCCACGACCAACCCTCCCGATAATTTTGATCTTAGTAGAAGAATCCGACTACAAAGCTTGAGGTCCCGGGTTCAATCCCCGGTCGAGGGAGATATGTCATCAGACGCAAGAGGGTCGCCTCACTGCTGAGACGAGTGAGGGGCAGTAGAAACGGTATCTTGGAGATGGTGGCGTGGCGGGATGTCAGACTGCCCTATATTAAGGCACTGGGTTGGTATTGTGACGGGGAGGGCAAAATAATGTACGGGTTTTGTCTTGCGCGTTACAGTGCCGGCTGAATTGAATCAGTGCTTCATGTATTAAAAAAAAAAACATTTATTGCCCATAAAAAAGAAAAAGAAAAAAATACACAAAATTATTAAATAAAAAAAAATAAATAAATATTAGGGGACAATCTTACACAAATCAACCTAGTCCCAAACTAAGCAAAGCTTGTACTATGGGTACTAGACGACGATAAACATACGTATATAGATAAATAAATACTTAAATACATAGAAAACATCCATAACTCTGGAACAAATATTCGTGCTCATCACACAAATAAATGCCCTTACCGGGATTTGAACCCAGGACCTCTTGCTTCGTAGGCAGGGTCACTACCAACTAGGCTAAAGCGGTCGTTAAGCTATTATTAATTATTATTATTTATTATTTTGCTGGTTCCCTTTTCTTTCTTTCTGTTTATATGTGCCTAAACGTTATTAATACCTAGTTCATAAGTTTTATACTAACACGATATGGAATTCATCGATTGAGTCTGAAATAAATGATTTCCTTTATTAGGTACGTAAGAAAAATAGGAATTTTTGCTCTCGAGCCTTGTATGTTTAATTTGAATCCATTGCCTTGCACCCATAACACAAGTTTTGCTTTACTTTGGTGTGAAATGACCCCGTGATATTATTTGTGTTGCCATCTATCACAAGTCGCGAGTTAATTTTCTTTACCGCAAATAAAAAATAATAATAATAGTAGCCTAGTTGGTAGTGACCCTGCCTACGAAGCAAGAGGTCCTAGGTTCAAATCCCGGTAAGGGCATTTATTTGTGTGATGAGCACGAATATTTGTTCCTGAGTTATGGATGTTTTCTATGTATTTAAGTATTTATTTATCTATATAAGTATGTTTATCGTTGTCTAGTACCCATAGTACAAGCTTTGCTTAGTTTGGGACAAGATCGATTTGTGTAAGTTTGTCCCCTAAATTATTTTTTCTATTTGCGAAGCTAACGAAAGATGATAAATCGTCACTACTTTGAAAAAATCTCGTATCTCAAATCAATATGTCAACCAAACTGAACTTTATTGCACACTCAGTAAAGTTCAATTACCCAGATTATCCCTTTTTGAGATACGAGCTTTTTTCAAAGTAGTGACGAAATGCAGTGTTTCTAAGAAATACTAAATTAGAAAAGTTTGTGAGTTGCCAGTAACATGCTGGTGAGTTATAGACAACCACGAAGAATAAAGCGTACACTTTATATCATAGTCTATTATTTAGGAGTGTTTTTATGAAAAAATATGTACAATAACACAGCGTTGTTTACGGTAATCTGTATCATTTGTTACGCAGCACACTCTTAGGCTAATGCCGTAACGGAGGTGACATAGTATTTGAAAAGACTACACTTTTCCTGACTGACTGTTAATTTTCAATTAACTGTAAAATTAGATTAGGGGTTAAATCTATATAGACTACCAAGCAGAATACCGTGGATTCAAATTCGGGCTTACAACTCTCAGTTTTTCAAAATTCATTTGCGAAATTATATGTAGGTAACCATGCGCTTTACAGTGAAGGAAAACGTCATGACGAAGCAATTCAATGGTGTGTGTGAAATTTCCAATCCTCACTTGCTAGAATGAGGCTGTTACCGAAAAAATGAGATACACATTTGGCCTCATCTACACTTTTCATCAGGTGAGGTCAAATACGTTATTTAAAAGGTTATTTTTTACATAAAACTGACCCGTGATTGACCTCTATCTCACCTGATGAAAAGCGTAGATGATGCTAAAGGTGTATCTCACTGGTTCAGTAACAGCCTATTTACTCTAGCCTTAAATAAGTCTAGGTTGTATTTATATGGAAATACAGACGATACAGGGTTATTGCCATAGTCATTAAACTTGGCAGGCGGGTTGGCGACTGCAGTGGGACACCGAAAGATAATCGAGGACGCTGCCGCCCGTCCTCCGGTATAGGGAACGTGCACATAGACTGTGCTGCCAACTGGTGCCATCAATTTGAATGTTTTACCCTGATAAGTTTCTTTTACTGTCCGCATAGTGTCTCTTCTGTCGTATTAGTGCTGCCGCCTATAGTTTCTGCGCGTTCCCTATTATCGGATGGCGAGGGACCGATCTGTTTGGCGAGCCTTGGGGGAGGCCTATGTTCAGCAGTGAACGTCTTTCGGCTGAAATGATGATAATGATGATGACAGACGATAGGATAGGAGCGATTTTCATTCCTTGGCAGTTCGTATGAAGCGAATCGCTTGTAGTATGTCTATTAGATCCCTCTCTACTGATTGGTTCCTCGGTAGCCGTCGCGCATTTGAGCGCCCTCGCCTTACTCCACACGCTGTCGCCTTATCGTATAAGCGGCAACTTGCTTTTTCAACGGCTAGAGGTTCCCACAGCATCGCGGCAGTAAATCAACCCGTACAATGCGCCCCGACACTGATAGATTGATTCGCGGCTGTCGACTGCGGGGCGTACTTGTTTTATCGCCACTTGTCTAATGTTGGTAAGTCAGATGTGGACAGATTTTGATGTTTACTTTAAAGTGTGGGTAAGTGAATAAAATCGTGTACAAATCTTTTAAAAATAAAAGTTCAGTGGTTTAAGCGTGTAGAGGTAACACACAGACAGGCAGACAGAGTTACTTTCACATCTATATAAATAAAAATGAATCACTGGAATGTACTTATTTATGTTCGCGCATAAATAACTTCCAGTCGACTTGACCAAATTAGATAATTCTTTTTTTGTTGCGTTTGTTATTGTCAAGAGAAAGTTCTTATAAAATAAATTTTAGAAAAAATTTAACGAGAGCGAAGCCGCGGCCATCAGCTCGTTTTTAATATTCGTAGATGAATCCAAATCGGTAGGCTAAAAAATACTTTGTACCACTGCTTTAATACGTTAGCATATAAGCGTGTGGTACAAATTTTTACACAAACGTTAAAAAATCAGGTAGGTATGATTCAGGTGATTATTGTAAAACTGAATTGAAGTTACAACTCCGGAGCGTTACCACTTAGGGATCTTTAAATAACGAGCTTACCAATTCCTAAACGGGTCAGCAACGCACCTGTGATTCCCCTCGTGTTGCGGGTGTCCATGGGCGACGGTGATCGCTCTCCATTAGGTGACCCGTCTGCTCGTTTGCCCCCTATTACCTATATATAAAAAAAGTCAACTTTAAAAAAAAACATTTAGTTCAGACTCAGAGAATCCATATTGAAAAGTTTATAGATCTGACAGATTAGGCAACGTGTTAACATTTCTATTGTCAGTTGGTATTTTAAGGCGCAGGACAAAACGAGGGCAAATAGACCTTACGATACTAACGCCATCTAGCGATATTCCACCTGCCAGAAAACCCTCATTATTTGATCCCGGTTTACTGTTTGATCCCAAAAAATATTCATCATTTTGCAAGACTCTTTTTTTCTCAGAAATCAATAATTATTTAGAATGATTATAAAATATGTAAATCTAACATTATAAGGTCCTTCAGGATAACCATTAAAAAATTCCTGAATAATTAATGGTTTTTGAAAGAAAAGAGTTATGTGAAATTATGAATTACGCTTAAAAAATCTATGCCACCTGACTGGATCCCTTTTGTCCCACCGTCGTAACACCGACCTGTGCATTAATATAAGGAGATCCAGACATCCCGCCAACACCATTAGGATACCGTTTTAGTAAGAAGCACACTTTGTTTATCATTCATCGTCATAATTTCAACCGAAAGACGTCCACCGCTGAACATAGGCCTCCTCCAAGGCTCGAACACTGTTCGTTAGCTAGAAAAGATAAATGGAAACAATGTTAACTAATATGGCACGAGTCCCTTCGCAGCAAGGACACGTAGCCATTATTTTAACACAACTCACTATTTACACGCCCAGAAGGGAATAAACATAAGCTTGAACTGATCATTGTTTATTTACAATGTCGCATATTCGATTTCGGCGGAAGCATATTTCCCAGCAAAATGGCGAGGGAATCTCCTAGTAACGAGTTCGAAACAATTTGGGAATTGTTGTGTGTTCCACTTTAGGGACAATGACTTTTTGTTGGACCTTTTTGACGTGTGCTCATGCGTGGATGCCCCGCGACTACCGACGCTACGGTAACGCTAGGGCTTTGGCAGAGGTAAATAAATCGTGATACAACGGATATGATGAAAGTTTTAATAATCCGTTCTTAAACAAAAAAAACCAACCAAGTGCGAGTCGGACTCGCGCACCGAAGGTGTCGTACAAATTTGTAGGTATGTCAAAATATACGCCGTAAACAGCAGTGTCTATTATTATCCAGCGTTAGCAGAGCCCTAGTTTTAAGTAAAATGTACGCATTGTGGGACCATTTTATATTGGTAAGTCGGGACCCACTTACAAGAAATTATCCATCTAGTTAACCGGTTATCAAACTTGGTTATCTGGGTGGAACAAAGGAAATTTACAAAATAAATGTGTAGTTTGTAGATTTTCCCCTATACTTGTACACGTAGTATAAGACGGTATTACTTGCCAATTTTTACCCAGGTCACCGGAAAATACCCTATAAATTTTGATTCCCTCAAGAGTCTTGAAATATACGTTATTTGAAAAAAATAAAGAAAAAAGAAAAACAAGCAAAGAAAGAAAAATCACTCCTGTGTATATCATCGAATATAGCGAAAAGCTGTGTATTGGTACAAATTACCGCGTGAATTTAAGTTAGCGGAGTTTCTTTGCGTGATCGAATCAGAAATGACAACAGCAGGAGAACCATAGTGACTGACATAGCTCAAAGAGCTCCCATAGTTGGCTGGGCAGAGCACATTTGCTCGTAGAACCAACGGGCGATGGGGCAGACCAGCTAGGGTGGCGATCGTGAACCGATTATCTACTTCGTGTATAAACATTACCGGTAATTATTTTGCAAACTATGATTTTAAACTACAGTCAAATTTGAACTTGACATAGATTTTTACCACTTTCGAATGAGAGGAATACGCGTGATTTAAAAAATCAGTGTAATTTATTTTTGTTAGAGCATGCTTATACTGTCATCGTTCTCTCATTCCGAGAAGAGGCCTGTGCACTTCAGTGGGACGTATATAGGCTAGGATGGTGATGATAATGATGAAGTTTATACTGTAAATTTGGTACAGTAAAAAAATAAATTTTGTTATTATTATTTGCTTTTACAATTTACAAATTATTTATTTACGCGTGTAGTCTTATGTATATATGTAGCTATTAGTGTGCAGTTTATTTATTTATCTATCTAAACAGCGATCTGGGTGTCACCAACGGTACTGGCTGAAAAACAGCGCTGGGGTGCTTTAAACGCCTCAGCATTATGCTGAGCCAGTGTCCGATTTGCAACCGCAATGACACATTCTATCTTTAGCTTTAGTGTTGCCTTTTGCTTTGTAAAATATTGATGATGTGTCTTGTGATGTTGTAAATAAATGTATTTTCTTTCTTTCTTTAAATTTAAAGCGTTTTTGAGCTATTTTTTCCTCTAAAAGCACACGCAACTGAACAGGTAGTTTAGTTTACATTCTAGTAACTAAGCATTAATCTAAAAGAATGTAACTAAGCGTAGAGTCAAATTTCTGCTCGCAAACATATAGATACCGTAAATTAAACATCAAATTGTCGACAACCAATTACCCCGCAACTAATGTCCGGGCAAAGTGTCCACGTGTTAATTCCGGACACTTATGGCCCGTTCGACTGGGATATGAAGTAATAAACATACTTATTTGGCACCACAGTATTGTAGGTAAGATTTGTTTGATGAGCTCGGCTTTCATCGTGGCTTTTCGGAACCAAGATTGGTGGTTATCAAAAAACCGGTCAAGTGCGTATCGGGCCGCGAGCAGTATAGGGTTTTGTATTTATACGGCAAATTTCAATGTTAAGTTTTGATTCACTATTACTCGTTTAATCGTTAAGGCTGTTAAGTTGTGATAGTTTTTTTTATTCCATATTATTTAGATCAATAGTTTAGCTTGTCTACAATTTTTTTATAACGCAAATCTTCGATACCTATCTGATGATTTTGGTCTTTAAGCGGCTACCGCAATGCAAATTTACAGAGGCTTGTATACAGACGTAAATCGTCGGGTATCGTAGACTGGCGTAGCCTTATGTAAGAAGGGAGTTACACTGTTATCCAACTTAGAAATGTACCTCTATACCCAATTTGAACGCGCTACTGGGATAATTTGACTTCTAAAATACTATCTTAGATGGTAAATTAAATAAAAACTTGTAAAAAGCGGATGTGTGTTCCATTTTGGGCGGAACAAGGGCATGCAGACTCAACTTCATTTTATTTTTTATTTATTTATTTTCGTTCGCCAACAAAGCATTATGAAACGAACAACAAATCAATGTAAAACTAAAAAAAACTTTTTTACAAAAAAATTAAACCGCCGAAAAAACTGAAAAGCAAAAAATAATACCTTTTTGTTTGACCTTAATCTAGGTACTAGTTTGAAGTCGGTGCCTCAGCACGAGCCAGGAGGAGTGATAGAAGCCAATTAGGTAGACGATTATAGGTCCACTCCTCCTGGCTAGTGCTGAGGCACCGACTTCAAACTGGTACTGGTGGTATTAAGGTCAAACAAAAGGTATTATTTTTTGCTTTTCAGTTTTTTCGGCGGCTTAATTTTTTTGTTAAAAAGTTTTTATTTTATACTTTTTCCCATCCTTGGGGTAATCTTTTTTCCAAACTTATAAATATAATACCAACTTCAAGGTGTACCCTATCCAATAAAAAAGAATTATGAAAATCAGACTACTCTGTAAAAAGTTATGCCTGGTCATACAGTACAATCAGTGACTGAACAATCAATCATCCCCTGTTTTCCTACCCTTAGGGTAAGAATATTATTTCCAAATTTGAATGGGACCACCCTCGGGGTAAACGCTTTCCAATAAAAAAAGAATCATCAAAATCGGACTACTCTGTAAAAAGTTATGCGTGATCATACATAAAAAAAAAAACAAATAAACGCGTCGACTTGAGAACCTCTCCGTTTTTTTCGTCGGTTGAAGACAAACCCAGCAATTATCTCATAGCTTAACGTGTTGTGTGGGTGATTTTGCACGTCTACGCGTCTCCGCTACCCCACACTACCGTACCTCAACAGACTAGAAGACCTTGCTATGTTCCACCAAAAAAATTAAAAATCTTAAGCTCAATTATTTGTACGTTTCAACAAACAAAGAACTGTCGCCCCAAACCCCAATTAAACGTAATCCCGGGCACTCCCAAACTACCTCACACAGGTAATTAAAAGTCCCGGGGACAATCAATCATCCAAGCTTTTAAAATGTCCCGGAAAATCAAATTTTACCTCAGCTTTTATAAGGAATATTGTAAGGACAGACGTTGAAGCGGGCTTGCGCTTGACGGCGTGTCGGAAGCCGAGCTTCGAGATGTTTTCAAGGAATAAAGAAATCGCTTTTATTTTACATGTTTTATATTTTTTTTACAAGCTTATTTAATTTAAAATGTTCGTACTTTAGTCATACGTGGCGTAAGAAAAAAAGTCTCTCCTGTGGACTTAAAATAAGTGACTCCGTGTCAGCTAACTTAAGATTTATTAATTTGGGTCGAAAATTGGCCAGGCGTCCCACACGCTGATGTAAACTTGAGTAAAAATATTGGCTATGGATCCTTAACTTTTGCCATGTCCACAGAAGACACGCAAACAAAAAAATGTGTATTACACTTAAGTTTTCGTTGAATCTTACATGTCGAGTTGGTCTTACATGTCAAAACGTATGAAGTTTAAAAATAATAATGGACGAAATACATAATGGTCATTTGATATAACAAGATTTACGTAGAAATTCTCAACTCTACAGGATTTTCATAAAACAAACATAACCTAACCTAATTAAACCAATCTGTAGATTACACGATTAAATAATTAATAGTTTAATCGAAAAATTTTGTATTATGTATTTCGTCGATTATTAATTAGTTTTAAACTTCCCGTTCTCGTCGAGTTTCACCCACTTTTATTTAAGTATTGGGTTGAATTGTTTGGCTCGGGTGTAGATAGGATGACTATTTAAGCAAGCGCAGTCAACAAAAAGTACTAAATATAAGCAAAAAAAAATGGAAATGATGTTGTTGACGAAAACTCATTATTCCTCACTTTATAAGCACTGCTTAAATGAATACAAACTATGTAAGTGTAGTTTTTTAGTAAGTTTATCAAAAAAAACAACACTTATATTACGAGTATTCGCATTTGTTGAATCACCATCATCACATCACGCCTGTAGGCTTATTGTCTAACGCTTCTGACGCTTGCCTGCGCAACCACTATTTTATTTCTGTCAAACGGTATAAGACGATGACAGAAAGAGATGGTGAAAGCGAAGGCAAGCGCCAGAAGCGTTAGACAATAATAGTCTCTCTTACCTCGTGAATTCGCCCCTCTACCTAGCTACATAATTGTTGTATCTAACAATCGTCACATGCTATTTACGATGATAGTTAACTGGGAGAGGAACGACATAATTATGTTACATTTATTTCACCTAATATAATTCGCCGATGCCCGACTCCGCTCCGCACCCTCAAAAACCTTTCCAGTGCTTTCACGAGAAGCTTCAAAAGTTTTTATTACCAAAATTACAAATTAAAACCCAGCTCTTACAACGTCTCAGGACTGAGACAGCGGAGCGGCGGTCGCACTCTCCTATCAATCACCCTATAATGACGTCATCCATTATCAATTATTGACAAGCTACACGCCGAGGATTTTCCAAGTTTTCTCCCCATTGATCATTTTAGTTTAGACCTATTAGGTGGGCCTATTCTCGGCCATCAATCTCGCATGATAATGTGTGGAGCAAATAGTAGAATAGTAGTATTTCAAAACCAGTGCCAATGTCCATATTTGCTAAGGGATGTAGGCCGTGATTGGCTCTAATGAGCTTCCCATATTTCGATTTCAATTTAAGGAAGTTTAGAGCATGGCTTGTGAGCGGAGAACAATTCTGAATACTATGGATATTAGACGAGCGAAAACGATTGGACATTTATAATATTAGTATGGAGTATGGTATTAAAGTGTACATTTGGAGTACCGCTCTTTATGGATGTGAAACGTGGACACTTTAGATTGAAAGCTTTTGAAATGTGGTGCTGGAGGAGAATGAAAGGCATAAGTTGAATGGAAAGGAAAAACCAATGAGGAAGTTTTAAACTTGGTTAATGAGCAAAGAACAATCCTGAATACTATAGAGACTAGACGCGGAAAAATGATTGGACATTTAAAATGACACGACAGCTTCTTTAAGACTTTGGAAGGAAAGATCGAGGGGAAGAGAAAAAGAGGTCGGCCTAGGCGCAGCTACATGGATCAAGTAAAGGAAAAAGCCGGTGTCGTGTTGTATAAGGAGGTCAAGGAGATAGCTCATAGGAGAGATAAGTGTAAGATACTCCGCCGACAAGAGTTTAACTCTTAAGTTTGAATGAATAATGATATTTCGACGTATCTACGAGCGCAGCGTTTAATTATGGGTAGACTGAAGAATTTAAAAATATCAATCGCTGGATAATTCACACCAAACCAAAGTAAACGAAGCTTGTGCGACGAGTACTACTTTGTTTTTTTAGCATTACAAATAGGGTAAATAATCTTGATATGTCTTTTTATTGAAAAACGCTTTAAAAAATAGTACCTATCTACTTATTACCTTATGAAACCAAAATAGTAAATGACCATATTTCCTTGCTAATTGTTACATATTTGCCGTGACTTATTTTAGTAAATCTCTTGGCTATACGCACCGAGTAGGTATGTTACCATCTGCATCACGTCGCCCCCCAACTAACTTATCCAAAACATTAATCGCTTACATGTGCCAATATTAGCATGCGGTGCCATCTATTGCAACTATCATAAATCATAACTTTTTGTTTAGTAAAAAATAAAAATAAAAATAAAAAAATATTCTTCTACATTGCTATCTATTTACTGTCAGGTGTGTTGACTCTACCGAAGTCATTTGAGTCCCAATATAATTTACTTGATTAAGATTACATTGCACTTAGCATGATATTTATTATAAACATTTGATCTGAGAAGCTAGAGTTGCCACATTATAATTTGACAATATAATACCGATTGTTTTTTTTATTATCATTATGGAACTTTTTTTGGAAACAGCAAATCTCACTTCCTTTCTACGGCCCCTAGCCCAAGCCACTTGTAACTGAAAACTTCACAAAAGTTTACTTGTACATTTCTGACCCAAATTCAACCGTAAACTTTTCACCATACAGTCCAAATTCGAAAGCAGCCGCCTCTGGTCAGTTTATGGTTGTGTCCTGCCAGTGTCGTTTAGCACCTCGTTCGGCAACTTAGCGCGCGAAATTCCGGCGCTTGTTTTTAAATTTAGAACGATTGTGCTCTGACCACGGTCACTGTTACAATTAAAACTTTTTTCTTTTCTGAATGGGGTACGGAAATAAACGCTCGAATTGAGAATTGTTTTACACAAGTTATTGTTACACATTAAGCTAGATGTTATAAATATAGGGAGTACCTACTTAAGTATTTTTAGAAGCTTTTATATAACATGGCATATTTGTATAATATTTAAGTTGTAGCTGTAGCCCTTCTTCTCAGAGTCACAACGTCACGGCGGCTGCCAAACGCGCACACACGCGTGCGTTTTAAGACGTGAGTGATCCGTTTATTTTCACTATGATATTTAAGTTGTCTTCAAATTTTTAAGTCGAATTTCACCCACTTGTAGTGGTCGGATTAACTTACCTACGTATATATACATATATGTAGTTTGGATGACTATGTAATTACTGTCAGCAAAAAGTAGGTATTTTTCATAAAAAATGTTATGATTGCTGATTACTGATACTTCTTATTGTTTCTTAATATTTTATTAAGCTAACAGAAGTCGTTGTAGCCCAGTGGTTTGAACTATGGCCTCTCAAGCAGATGATCGTAGGTTCAAAGCCGGACGACCTCTGAGTTATTCAGATTATCTGTGCGAAACTACACTATCACGAGTTCGGTGGAGGATTCGCGAGGAAACCTACACACATCTGCGAAGCAATTCAATGCAATTGCCATTGAATCAATGGTGCCTGTGAAGTTCCCAATCCACACTGGGCACATCACATCTTTCACACACATCTCATCACATCTTTCCTTTCTTTCTTTCTTTCTTTCTCACATCTTTTTGATAGCATCTTGAATAAATATGAATACCTACAAAAATATATTTTCCATAATACAGTAAAAATACTGTTTCGCTGTTGTTATGAAAGGTTAACTTCATTTTAAACGCAAAGAGAAGAATAGAACACATAAGTACATATTTCGTGACTTCTAAAGGACTTGGATAGCAATATCAAGAACATTTTTAAATTGACAATTTTGATGAATAAATCATTATGATTCTTCTCTGATGGCAAAACTATTACCTAATTCAGTAGGATGTATGATAATGACGTAAGGAAGCCAACCCTTAAACAGGGAATAGTAGAAAAAATAATTTCTACACAAAAAAAGCTTACATAAGCATGAAATCAACATATTTCCCTATTCATACTAATGCTTTGTTGAATCGGGTTGGCAGATGGATGATAATAACATGGACATTAACAAGATCGATGACAGGGACCTGCCTAATTGCATATGAAGAATTGCTATGCCTTCCCATTTTGACCTATTGACATTTATAAGCAAAGGCGAGATCAAAAAAGGTCTCGCGCACCGAGGTTTCTGTACAAATTTATATGTATCTATGAACATCTAGTCTTAGCAGACCCCTGCTACTAAGCAAAATGTGCGCAGTGTGGGATCATTGTAGATTGGTTACTGATATAGACAGACAGACAAAAAAAATTATGCTTTTCGCAATTTTCAACCGACGAAAACAAAAGGAGGAGGTTCTCAATTCAACGTGTATATTTTTTTTTTATGTGTGATCACGCATAACTTTTTACAGAGTAGTCCGATTTTGATGATTCTGTTTTTATTGGAAAGCGTATACCCCGAGGGTGGTCCCATTTAAATTTGGAAACAATATTCTTACCCTAAGGGTAGAAAAACAGGGGATGATTGATTGTTCAGTTACTGATTGTACTATATGACCACGCATAACTTATTACAGAGTAGTCGGATTTTGATGATTCTTTTTTTATTGGATAGCGTATACTCCAAGGGTTGTCCCATTTAAATTTGGAAATAATATTCCTACGCTAAGGGTAGGAAAACTGGGGATGATTGACTAACTTTTTACAGAGTAGTCTAATTTTCATAATTCTTTTTTATTGGATAGATAGGCTATACCTTGAAGTTGGTATTATAAATTTGGGAAAAAAATTACCCCAAGGATGGAAAAAAAGTATAAAATAAAAACTTTTTAACAAAAAATTAAACCGCCGAAAAAATTGAAAAGCAAAAAATAATACCTTATTTGTTTGACCTTAATCTAGGTACCAGTTTGAAGTCGGTGCCTCAGCACGAGCCAGAAGGAGTGATAGAAGCCAATCAGGTAGACGATTATAGGTCCACTCCTCCTGGCTAAGTGCAGAGGCACCGACTTCAAACTGGTACCTAGATTAAGGTCAAACAAAAAAGGTATTATTTTTTGCTTTTCAGTTTTTTCGGCGGTTTAATTTTTTGTTAAAAAGTTTTTATTCCTTTATCTGTGCTATAAGACCTTGCTTCGTACCAAATTTCAAGATTCACGGGAACGGGTAGTACCTTGTAGGTTTTGATTCCCTTGCGAGTGTCGAAAATTTGCGGCATAAATGGCTGTATCTTTTGATTGCGTTGGCTTAGAAGTTTGATTTTTTTACCAGCTCCAAGGGACAAATAGACCTGAGTATTTGATATGAATTTCAGCTTGATACCTCCACGCGTTCCTGAGAAAAAGGGTCTTGACAGACAGACAGACAAACGGACATTAAAGTGATCATAAGGGTTCCGTTTTTTCCTTTTGAGGTACGGAACCCTGAAAATACGGATAACTCACTTCTATGATCCAGTTTAGTTCAACATGTTTTTGGCTAATCCGTAGCCTTTTTTCTTAGGACAACACGCGTTTGGCAGCCGTTCTTATGATTTTAATAAACTTCTATTGTTGCTCAAAATGTGTGGTTTTCACAAACGATAAGAGAGAACTGTTCAATGTTTTTCTAACATCGAACTGCTGCCCTTACTCTCTCCTAAGCCATAAAGACACGATTAGTATTACATTTTTAATGAAACCTACCGAAATTAAAAAATATTCACCAAGACGCTTAAACGAGTGACTCGAACGGCGTCAAAGCAGCGAGATATCTCGGCGCGGATGAAAGGCGTTCTTTCAACAATATCGCTGGCAACCCTTTGTCTCGTGATTAATGTCCCCGCGAGATCCTGCAGCCGAACTTGCGACTTAACAGCGGCTGGCAACACTGCATCATTTAAAGCATAAAAGCGGGTTTAGATCGCGATTTTGTGAACATTTCATGCACGGGCTGTAGGTTGAAATGTAGGCTACATTTGTTCCTCGTCAATGGAAACTGTTTGTGGTTGTTTTTTATTAACAGAATTTTAACCTACTAATATTTTGAATGAGAGAGACTGAGAATGCGACCGTCTGTGCGTATTTGAGTGCGTGGTTGTGTGTAGTAGTGTGCGCATGTATAGTAACAATTTAAAGAGGGCGCCACCATCTTTGTGATCGGCATCTTTGTAACTAAAATCTTTGAATATAGCAATAATTTTGTATGTCAAATTTTGTGCGACTGTCACAATTTTTAAGTTATTTAAACGCAAATGCTTCTGCAGCATTGAAGAAGTCTCAGACTTGATAGGTGGTATTGAATAATTTAACCAGCATTCAGAGACGTCAATTAACATTACCGATCACCGACTGTATATAAATTACATTCGTTATTTCCTCGATCGGTCAACGTGACTAGTCGGGTCTCCAGTGAGCGAGCCGCCTCGCGAGGCAAGCGCATGAGGCATGATTTGGTTCTACGCAAAGCTCGAAATCGTACCGAAAATGGCTGCCTCGCGAGGCGGCTTGCATAGTGGAGACCCAGCTATTCAGTCAAATATATTATGTTTGTTTAACTATGCCACGATAAAAAGTGTCAATGAACTTAACCTATAACACTGTTGCTTATTATTTTCCTTTTAAAACTTCAACACTCTATGTTTCCTTCAGCGTTACCGCGCATTGAGTACCAGGTAAACATGTTTACTCTTTGCAAACCCATTGTCAGCTCACAAAACAGTTCAAGTCCTTCAGAAATTGAAACAACTTAGTATAGTAGTATTTTATTATACCTATTGTGAGTCACCAGTGGCGCCATGTAGACTACCAGAATATCGGAACGTTGAAGTGTTTGTATGGGGACGTTACTATGTCAGCCCAAATTCTGGATCAGAACTCGAAATCTGTACCACTACAGCAGGGAGTCAGATAAGACTTAACTTAGGACCTGACTTAAAAATAGTGTGATGGTTTCCCCTTGTCTTTCAAAATACAGTGATGGGGTCCAGAGATCGTAATTATGTAGTTGCCAAAAAAGAACACACTAATTGAGTAGGTAATTAGATATCGGATTGCCAATCTATAATAAAGAAATGATTTATCAGATTGTTAATGAAAATTATTGTTATTCTGATGTAACGTATTGTTTAACAATGTTGATAACATATACGCCTGCGCTACTATTCCAGTAGGTTGTTGGGTTAGTTTAACTTGACTCTTCTGTAACAGTTTTTCACCGTATGGTCCATGTACCATCGCCCCAGACACCAGATACCCATTTTCAAAACAAATTTTCTTGCAGCCGTTGATGTTTATTGCTATGGATTGTTATGGACAGATGTCTAGCCACTGCACGCAAACTGGGCCTTTAAGGTGGTTATCTGGCGCTTGGGGCGATTGTGCGTGTTTATCCCAGACGACGTTTAGACGACCAGATGGCCTAGTGGTTAGAGAACCTGACTACGAAGCTTGAGGTCCCGGGTTCGATTCCCGTGTCGGGGCAGATATTTGTATGAAAAATACGAATGTTTGTTCTCGGGTCTTGGGTGTTTAATATGTATTTAAGTATGTATCTATCTATATAAGTATGTTTATCCGTTGCTTAGTACCCATAACACAAGCTTTGCTTAGCTTACTTTGGGACTAGGTCAATTGGTGTGAAATGTCCCGTGATATTTATTTATTTATTTATTTATCCCGGTACGGTACACCTTAAACCGAAATATTAATTACGACTCTGTAACTGTTAAATTGATTATTATATTATTACTAGCTTTAAAAATAAATAATTTTACCACGACTCTTCATTATTTATTATTCTCTTTATTATTTCTTTATTATTCTTTTCATTTTTCTCTTCTTTTTTTTCTCTTCATTATGTTTGGGAGCGTCGTGTTTGGGTGGTTTGATGATTTTGTTAGTAAACTTTAAGTACTGCGGAATGGAGCATCGAGACAAACCACTCTGGTTTAACGATGGTCTTATATTATTGTTATGTAATTTTGATTAATCTCTGTAATAAATAATAATAATAATAACTATTCCGTGAACTATGATCGGTGTGCAACATCACGATCGACAAATCGCATGAAAAATCGTGTCCGTAAATGCAGCGGTTGGGGGCGTCATTTTAAATTAAACAAGCTATCTAATCTATGGAAACACTTGTCGATTCAAATAAAATTCCTGTAAAACAGTTATAGGAGTGTTCAATCAAACTCGTGCAACCTTCTGAAATTATTCTGAATTAGCTTTACCCGCCCGCGTTAAAAATTTCTTAGAGTTTGAGTTCTGAAAATAAGTTACGGTAATATTTTTATAGAACATCATTCGCTCGGACAACGCCATCTATTACTTGGAGACGAAGTTGACACTTAATTTTGAAAGCCGTTGCACTTCAACGTTCTTGGACAGCGCCATCTAGTTTAATTAATATCGAAACACCTTGTATCATTCATTACATTACTAGTGCCACAGCCGGCATCATTGTAAAATGACTACCACAGACGCTCTGTTTTGTGATTGAAGTGTGACTTTTTGTTCATAAAATAAGAATCCAAACCCAGTAATAAAACCCAGCTTTCTCAGATCAATATGACATTGTCTTGGCTTTAATGACATTGACTGGTTGACTGACATTGGCATTAATGGCCATTCTAATGCGTGTCGTTTATGTTTCTGGCTTTTACGCGCCACGATTTATTTAGATTTGGCGCGTAAACTTTGACACTTGATAACACATGCTGTTTAAAACAAGTAGAAGCAATAAACTAAATGGATTCTCAATTTCAGGATTGGTACTACTCTTCGATCAACAATACAATTGTATTGTTGATCGAAGGTACTACTTCACAAAAACGTGAAGTTAAATAAAAGATTATAAAAAAAAAATAACTATGTCAGTACATTTTCCGAATTTTTAATTATCTGATAGGTTCCTGATGTCTTATGTAACAGATATCTGTGGTACTGTGGTGTTCATTTTGTTTGAACAAACAGAGACTGCTTCGCATAATATATCTGTCATATAAAATATTAAAAACTCCTCAGGATCAGAAAGATTAATTTCAAAGAGTGTTAAATAGGTTCTAAACTTAAGAAGACCGATAATTTAGAAGAGACTGGTAACAGCCACAGTAGTACGGTACTTTGACCTATGGCCTCTCAAGCAGAGGGTCGTCGGTTTGTGCCCTGGCTCACACCTTTGCGTTTTTCGCAATTTAAGCGCCAAATTACATTTAAAATTTACCATATACTTTACAGTGAAGGAAAACAATGAAAACATCTGCAAAGAAATTTAATGGTGTGTGCTTCGATCAACAGTTGTATTGTTGATCGAAGGGTGTGTGTGAAGTTTCCTATTCGCACTGGGCCCGCATGGGAACTGAGACTCAAGTTAAGCCCTCTCTTTCTGAGAAGAGGCCTGTGCCCTGCAGTGGGACGCATAAGGGCTGGGCTGATATGGCAGTAAAAATAACTTTTGGTTTATAATTACTATACTAAATATTTATTTATTTACCTCGACGTTTCGGCCACATTGCAGCAGCCATGGTCACGTGGTGGGTGAGTTAACTCGTGACCACGGCTGCTGTAATGTGACCGAAACGTCGAGGTAAATAAATAAATATTTATTGCGTGATAAACCCCGTTTAGTAGTAATTATGAGTGAAAATCACGAAACTTTAAATCTTTTGGTTTGTAATAAAATATTGGATGGGTGCAGTTAGTGTACAGTCAACGTCATAAATAAATGATCACTTTTGTTCCTTCTCGCTTACAGTCGTTACATAATTTCGTATGGTTTTTCAAACATGACGTTAAAGTGACAAGGTACAAAAGTGACCACTTATTTATGACGTTGACCCTACGACCCCGTAATTGTCGGCCTGGAATGAACGGCAATAATGCCCGACCTAATAATTCAAATCCTTATGGTAAAAACAGAGGGTTTGAATTAGTGGTCGTATATTATTTTCATTCGTTTCAGGGTGACAAATATAGAGCGTACTTTAACCGTACCCTAATTGGACAACAAACGCGCTTAGGAGTTTCAGGCCTTATACTACGAAATTCGAAAATCGAATTTCGTATCGTGCCGTTCTGGACCCACTAAGGGGCTGTTTCACCACTTTTTTTTAAGTTCGGATTAGCTTAATCATAACCTTATTTGACAGATGAACTTATAATTTCTGTTTCACCAGTCTTGATTAGTGCTAAGTGACGGACAAACTGTTTTTTAATTTGACCATCAGATCAGGTGGCATTTAGCATTTTTATCCGTCACATAACTTTTTAATTAGTCAGTTATTTTTTTTGTGGTCATGGTTGGAGAGCCCTTCAGCCGGTTTCAGAAAAATAAATCAAAGTATTTTTTATTTTTTAAAGAAAGAAGTCATGCTAAATTGCAAACGAG